>JAQQSV010000452.1:66802-133703 GCA_028646515.1 Pseudochirops corinnae
CGCCACAGGCTCCATGTGACCACATTCAGCCTATTAAGGAACAGAGTATACTTTCAAATATCCAAGGGTCCTCAGAGTCACGTAGCCACATTAGCAAAGGGCCTAGGGGCAGGGAAGATCTTTAGATTCCCATAACACCTTCTCAGCTCTTTAGGTTTTAGGGATCATGTCTGCATAGTTGCTTCCCACATCCAGCCCTATTTTTTTTTCTGGAATATGCATAAAAGTTGTGAATGATCAGCTGATATGATTAGATTGTAATATCCTTCATTGCAGGGAACATAAGTGGGATTACAGGACCATTTCTTTCCAATTGGTGTTTTTTTTTTTTCTTTTAGCTTTGTATTTATTTTGGTATTTTCTTTAACAGTTTTGTGATCTTACAATACACAGATGACTAATTCAGAAATTACTCTCATATCAGTTGCAAGTAATTTCCTGTCCCCTAAAATAGAACGTTTTATTTTTATGATCTCATGCAGTGTTAGCCATATCTGGCACTTCTGATTCTTTTCTCTAAAAAATGTACAAACGGTATGCAGGTGTAAGGTTTCTGTGTAATTTACAAATATTTGACCTCTCTCTTTACTTCTGAAACATATTTTCCAATACATTTTTTCACCATTTTCCCCAGTGGCCACCTTTTCTCAGAAGTGAGTATTATAACAGATAATGATTGAATTTGGAGGGTAATACCAACTTCTATATAGAATTTCCCCATATCTTTATCAGATACTGGAACACACTTTTTCAATTACTTATTATTAATTGTGCAGATAGATTTTTAAAATGCCTACCTTACAGTGTTGTGGAAATCAAATGAGATAATGGATATGAAATGTCTTGCCAATTTTAAAGAACTACATAAATTTCAGCTGTCATCATCACCATTTTAATAATGTCTTGTTCATTGCTATTCAGCTAAAATCAGGCTCTGAAAAAGTCACTGTCCCAATATTGTTGTTTTATATTTAATATTCTATGAACTATGGAGTAGATGGATAAAATAATTGCCCTTTTTAGTCAGAAGAATGTGGGTGAGGAGTAAGAGAAACAAATTCTATTTATGATAACTATAAAACCTGAAATATTTGGATATTCACTTACCAAGATACACATAGGAATTACATAGATATATCTATAAAATGCCTTTTGCAGAAATAAAAAAAAAGTAGAATTAAATAATCACAGAAATTTATTTTCTGTAGTTGGCTCATACAAATATAATAATATATAATATAACGTACATTTTAATAATACCCAAAATGACATATTTACTAATCTTTCTATGACTGCCTTTTTGGTAAATTTTGGGATGGATGTTCAGTTATTCATGCTCTTGACATTAGTTTGTATCCTGATTTTTGTTTTAACCTGTTGTCTTTCTTTCCTTTTTCAATTAAGGAAAATCTAGAACTTCAAATATCTCTATCTTTAACTATAAATTTTGTTTTTCAGATTACTTTCCATACATTCTTTTCTATTTGTTTTAAATAGAAAATATGGTCAAACTTTTTAAAACTCCATTTATCAGTTAAACATTAATGTCTTTATTCTCCTAGTGCCTATCCACAGATTTGAAATAGCTCTCTCAAGTTGACTTCTTCCACAATGGTGTTGGACACCACATTCTTCGTCATGGGACCTTACTTTGGCAATGGCCTTCTTATGTGCTATTTTGTGCAAGGCCTAAATGTTTTTTTTTTTTTTTAATTTAACTTGGTGTTGTTTATTTGAGGAAATGTGTTTATTCATGAGGAATATGGAAAATACCAGCTTTTTGAAACTGCTGTTTTGGTTAGGTGGTCTCCTAAGTGAATACATGACAGAGGACTCTAGAAAGAATATTAGAAATTTCTATGTTTGACTTTCAATTTTCCCATTCAGTTGAAATATCTGATATATTTGTGTCATTACATTTAATTAGCAATTTATAGGATTTCTCAGGTTTGCATTTTTAGTGGTCTCACATTCATCTTTTCCTTTTATAGATTTTGCTGACTCCTCAATTTTGTCTTTTATTTCATGTAATTTGACACTAGCCATTTCTCATTAATCTTCTGCTATCGTCAGCAAATCATTGTTCTGTGACATGGAACTGAGGATAAAATTGATAAAAAAGAAGCGTTATTGTGCATATGATCTATATTGTACTAGTGTGTAATAACAATATGAGTATCTTCTCTACATCTCGTGCACTTGTATTATCCCTGCTTTAAGTCACCACTGCTATCTGCAGTGAACCATTTCGAGCACATGGAGTGTTAGTATTTCTGATCTGTTCCAGTTTATTTTGGTTTTCTCCCCCTTCATTCTAAAGCATGGAATAGAGTCATGTGCTCCACTATCTTCTTCCTTTCATCTTCCTGCTAATCTTTAGGACACTTTCAATTAGGAATAGCCAGCAACTCTATGTTGTTATATTAGTCATTAAAAACAAGCATTTACTAAACTCCTGTAATGTACCAGACACTTTGCTAAGTATTGGAGACATAAAGAAAGGCAAACACAGTCATTATCCTGAAGGATCTCCAAGTCTAATCAGACAGAATCAAATATAATTAACTGAGCAGGTGATAACCCAATAAGTGGTATCACCAAAGCACTATTTGCCAGGATTTTCTGACTCCTGCCACAATTTCAGAGTTACTATGACAGGCTTAGGGCACAGGAAATTTCTGCCATATATTGCCCAGTTTGACATTCTACTTGGCCATTGCTTTAGTCCATCACAATGTAAATGATGGGTTGGATTGCTTATCTCCCTCTATACCCCAAACTATACTCACTTTTTTCTTTACTTTTTTAAAATAAAGAACACGACAAATATAAATGATTATGAACATTTCTATATTCAAAGAAAGCTGCAACAAATTATATATAAAATTGAATTTTCATTATGTGCAACTTTAAGGTATGCATTCAATTTATCAGGGTAGTACCAACATTGTTCTTTTATGACCTCTTCTGAACTTCATTCTTTTCTCTTTTGTGTATTTTTAGATGTTTCATTCACCTTCTTTTCTTTTCTTCCATCTTCTCTCACACTTTTCCCAAAAAGGTTGTACTTTGAAGGAGAAGTTATTACTATAACTTTTTTTTAAATGAATTTGTTATCTCATTAATGTAGAGAGCTCTCTTTTCTACCTATGAACATAGGCACTTATTCTGTCACTTAGAGTATTAGAGAGTTATCTTGGCAACTGAGAGTTTAAGTGACTTATCTAGAGTCATAAAACTAGAATATGTCAGGGACAGGACTTGAATCCAAGTCTTTCTGATTCTAAGGCCAGCTGTCTAGCCACTAGGTAACATGGTAATATTATTACTATTTTTTGTGTTGTGGGGAACATAGTTTATGATTCCTTTACATTCATCTTGACCATAGTTCTTCTAAATGTAAATATGTTCCAAATTCAGTTTAAAATGACAGGCTTATGATTACAAGTGAAACTTCTGCAGACAGAAAAGTGCCACTCCTAAGGAATGATACTAAATGGTTTGAATGATGCTTATCATAATACAGTCAAGAAAAGTCATTGGAGTAGCTGATGAATGTTGTAGTGCTCAATACAGTATATCTTCTTTCATTGGCTACAGAATATTGGACAGGTGAGTTCCAAGGTCTACAAAAGGAGAGAGGGAGGGAGGGGGAGAGAGAGAGAGAGAGAGAGAGAGAGAGAGAGAGAGAGAGAGAGAGAGAGAGAGAGAGAATTTTTGCTCAATTTCAAATTAATATGAAACCCTTTAGGCCTCAGTAGGTGCCCAAGGCACATTCCAGCACCCATGTTATTTTTAGTTTAATGCTATTCTTCTGCTGCTGGCAGTGATATTGAAAACTGTCAGGACTCTGGACAAACCTGGTTATTTCAGAACACAGACTTCACAGCATTTTCCTCTAATGGCCCAGATTAGAAAAGAAAGGTTGTTTATACGTTTAAAAGGCCAAGGTCTCCTGAACCATCAAAGCAGGGCCTGGTGGTTTGAGAGCAATACAACTTCCAGCTGAGTGTAATGGGTGAGATCTTATAGATTGGCTCTTCAACAGGGCTGCCACTGGGCACTGATGCTAATTGGAGTTCTGTGAGTGAGACTCAAGCATAGCACATAATCTTTCGTGTTTTGCCTCATTTCAAGAGAAATATACTGTAGGTAACAGAGGATCCTGTAGATATATACCTTGTATGCCCTCTGTCTGTCTTGTCTTTTTCAGAAGTTGGATTAGGAGAAATAATACCCTAGTGACACCTTATCTTTGGTCCAGATATCTATTGTTTAACATTTAGCCAAAAAAAAAGAAATTAAAAATCAATTTGCTACTTGGGATACCTCACCCCTTGGACCAGTTTTCTTGAAACAAAAGATTTTTAAGTGTCTTATTGATTAAAAGCTCCATGTGCAGAAAGATTCCAAAGGATCTGAAGAGAGGGAATAGTTTGACATTTTTTTGGAACATTTTGATCTTTGTTTAAATCCGATTGGGATTTTGAGTCATTGGTTTCTTTTTGTTCTTATCAAGTATCCTTTCCTCCCTCAAACACTTTTTGTCTCACTATGTGGGCTGGTCGGTATGATTAGTAACATGTATGTACAAAATTGCTTCCTAAGTCTTTCTGTTTATTTCTTTTAAAAGAATATTGTTAATATTGATTTAACAGATTTCAAAGGGTAAACAATAGTGCTTTTTTGGATACATCACTACATGAGATATAAATTTTGCTTGTAAAAAGGATATAAGATCACATTAAATAAGCATCATTATTAATGTGGAAATTCTTAACTTTAAGCAGAACTTTAAGTTTTGCCTTTATATTTCTAGCATGTAGCCCACTCATTTGTACATAATAGATGCTCGATAAATGCTTATTTAATTGAACTTTAAAAAGGGGGAAATAGCATTGAAAACGCTTCAGTTGTGAATAAAATATCTATTCAATCCCTATTATGTGCAAAGCCCTGTACTAAGTGATTGAAAAACAAATAGAAAAGTAAGACTTCCTGCTGTCGAAGAGCTCACAAAATTATAAAACTAAGACATGACTGTGGCTATATAGATGCAAAAATATCAAATACAGTGTTGCTCTGAGATAATTAAGTAGCTGAACACACCATAACATTAAAATGGTACCATATTATAAACCTGTGCTTTTCATTTTAGTGATGATCATAATTTGTTGTTTCCATTTCCTCTCCAAGAGGGGGAAGACTAGACGAGTGCTAAGGTTCCTTTCAATTGCCCTTCCCTTTGATGGCACATTTTTACTTGTATACCTTAAGGACTTTTGATTTCATTGGAGTGAGCCCTGCCTCTCTGGTCGCAGAGTATAGCCATTCTATAACTTGGTAGGTGGATGTTAATAATTTCCTTAGCCTCCAAATTCAGCGCCCTGGGATCCAGCTATGAACTAGGAACGTCTCCAACTTTACCTGAACTGATCTTCAGATAATAGCCAAAGATCTCACACCTTAATGTGACCTACGAGAGACTGAAGTTTGCCATGATAGTCTTCAAGAACTCAGAGCACCACCATACTATTGTAAGGCATCAGTGTACCTGTTACCCAGGCTTACAAGCTAGGCATCATTCTCCACTCCTTACTCTCACTCTCTCTCCCTTTTATACTTGACCAAGTCGTGGTGAGTCTACCATTGCAACATCTCTTATACATGTTACTTTCTTTTTTCTGACACTGCCAACACTCAAGCGCAACCCTCTTCTCCTCACTCCAAGATTATTGCAATATCATTCTGGCAGATATCCTTTCCTCAAGTCTCTCCCCACTGCTATCCACATTTTACTCAGTGACCAAAGTAATCTAAATAAATGAAGCGTATGTCTGATCATATCACCTCATCACTCATTGGTCCCTTTCTACCTTTCCAGCAATATTATACATTACCTCCACATACTTTAAAATCTAGCTACATAGACTTACACATTATTCTTTACATAAGACCTTTCACCTCTCAACTCCTTACCTTTTCACTGTTTCTCTTTTTTGGAATAATTGTCCTCCCCACTTATGGCTCAGGACTTCCCTTGTTTCCTTCAAAACTCAGATCAAATCCTTTATATAAAAATTCTTTACCTGTTCCCTTTATGCCATTGCCTTCCCTCTGAAATTACCCCTGATTTATCCTCATATCTTTTGTACAAGTTGTTTTCAGCCGTGTTTGACTCCTAATGACCCCTTTTGAGATAATCTTGGAAAAGATACTGAAGTGGTTTGCCATTTCTTTCTCTAGCTCATTTTACAGAGGAGGAAACTTAGGCAAACAAGGCTAAGTGATTTACCCAAGGTCACACAGCTGGTCTAAGGCCAGATTTGAACTCAGGAAGTTGAGTTTTCGTTACTATAGACGTGGAACTCTGTCCACTAAACCACCTAGCTGCATACTCTCTACATGCCTAATTATTAACAGATTGATTTCTGCATTACAATGTGAGATTCTTGAGGGCAGGAACTGCTTTTGCAAGTGCTTCGCATGGCAAACTATATGGTTGTATGAATAAAGAGTTGGGCCCCGAGTTAGGGAAATCTGAGTTCCAATTCAGTGTCACACATTGACTAGCTATGTAACCCTGGGCAAGTCATTTTACCTCCATGCATGTCCATTTCCTGAACTGTAAAATGGAAATAATAATAGCACCTAGTTTTATAAGTATTTATTGAAGAGAGAATTTTGATGGAAGTCAATGCTTTGTGAAATATATATGTATGTATGTATGTATTTGTGGTCCTTCCCTGTGTCTTATAAAGCTCAAACTCCAGGTCATTCTATTGGTAGAGTTAAATGATAAAGCTTGCTTATTGTTGGTAAAGGGCACATAAGAAATTCTTAGTTGGCTGCAATCCTTGTAATCCAGTAATTTTCCATAATAATGGTTTAACAAACCATTATTTTGATGGGTCTTGGTCTTGGTGTCCAGGACATTTACTTAAAAGATTTAAGTGCTTCCATTTGTAAGCACAGTATGTCCTAGATGTTGGGGATATATAGAAAAAAGTGAAACAACCCCTGCCTTTAAGGAGCCTACATTCTTCTAGAGCAGTGGTTCTCAACATTCCTAATGCCACGATCCTTTAATATAGTTCCTCATGTTGTGGTGACCCCCAACCATAAAATCATTTTCATTGCTACTTCATGACTGTAATTTTGCTACTGTTATGAATTATAATGTAAATATCTGATATGCAGGATGTATTTTCATTGTTACAAATTGAACATAACCCACAGGTTGAGAACCACTGTACTAGAGGAAGTAACATAGATACAGATAAACAAATCAACAGTGTAAGGGAAGGAATGCAAAGTATTTCCTAGAGGAAGGGAGCACTGGCATTTGGGAGGATCTGTCATTTAGAGATGGCACCTGACCTGTGCTTTGAAGGAAGCTGAGTTGTCCATGAGGCAGAGCAGAGATAAGAAATATCCAGAAATGAGGGACCATCAAGCTGAGCAAAGGCAAGGAGGCAAGAGCTGAGAGATTGGGCATGGGAGAGAGTCAGTAAGCCAGTTTTCCTGCAGCAGAGAAAGTGTCAAGGTGAGCATTCATTTGGTGTTTACTCTATGCCAGATACTGTTCCAAGAGCTTGACCAATGTCATTTCATTTGGTCTTTACAACCACCATGGGCATGTTAAAATCTTCGTTTTGCAATTGAGGAAACTGAAACGGTGGCCACATTACTTGCCCAGGTTCACACAGTAAATAAGTATCTGAGGCTGGATTTGAACTCAGGTCTTCCTGAGACCCAGTGCCCTAGCCACTATGCAATAATCCAGTTGAAGTGATTGATTTTTCTTGAAAGGTCTTGATTTTAATCCTTGAAATGTAAAGGATTTTAAGTGCTGTCATAAGGAGATAGAAATCTATGAGCTTAGCACCTAGTTGACAAGATTTTGTTATGGTTTTCCCTTCATTCTGGAAGAGGACCATGATATCAGGAATAGGATGCCATGACTTGCAAGTGAATTGGATTTAAGTGAGGAAGGATTGTGCAAGATCACCAGCCTCACTTTCTCCTCTAGAGTCACCTGGGTCCCGTCGCAAGATATAGATCAGGATGACTGGACATGGCCTTGCAGTTGACAAGTCTATCTTGTTATAATAAGAAGCAAATAGATGATGCTTTCCCTGGCTTTCTAGCCCCTCCATGATGTTCTAGAGTCAGAGGCTTCTCTATGGACTGTTTCCATCCAGTATATCTACTTCAACTGCCTCTGTAGGATGCATTTTGGGGTGTTTGCCTACTTTGCCAGAATTGCCTGCTAAGGCTTTGCTTGTATATTATCAGGGTTAACTGTTCGTAAGAAATTATTTTTCACTCACTCTTTTACAATTCAGTAGCACAGAGACTTGATCATATGAATATGGCAGCTAGGTGACAAGATGATTAGAGCACTGAGTCTGGAAGATCTGAGATCATACCCTGCTTCTGTCATGTACAAGTTATGAGTCCCTGGATACATTACTTAGCCTCTATTTGCCTCAGTTGCCCTGTCTACAAAATGAGACTATAATAACTCTTGCTTCCCCAGGGTTATTGTGAGACTCAAATGAGATTATGTGTGAAAATAGTTCTGTAAACCTTGAAGCACTATGTAAATGTTTTAGCGCTTACTGTAGTCCCTGGTACATAGTAGGTGCTTAGTAAATGTTGATTGATGAATTGAAATGCTATTTATCATCATTATCATAAAGTGATTGTTTTATTAGCAGTGCATAAGTGAAGAGTAGCAAAACAAATCTTTTAGTTATATTTCTAATGATTGCTTAAAGAAGCTTAGATAATCCTCAAAATTTAGAAACTAAGGAGAGATATTTGAAAGTTGACTTTATTATTCTAATTGAAACATAGACTTTAATAGTTGGAAAGAATGTTAGAGGTCATCACATCCTACTTCTTTATTTAACAGATGAAACAAACACCTGGAAATTTCAAGTGATTTGATCAAGTTATAGAAATGACTGAATACACCTAGAACCTATGTCTCTGACTCTCAGCCCAGAGTTCTTTCCAAGATAACTCATTATATTTTTATATAGGAGTCACAGGAAATGTTCTTAGGGACAGTTGAACATAGTTATCATTTGGGGTGTAACTCAGATTCTGTTTTGATTTTATTCTCTGGTAGGCAAGAATCTGACAAGTCTGATTTTGCACTGCATTGAAGTTCTATATGTGAGAAGAACTCATGGCACAGTTGGTCAGTTTAATTTGAAAAGATACACATAGCTTTCTTATTCCCTATAAATTACAATGGAGAATTATTATAACCCACTGTACTAGGCATGCTATATATAATCAAATTATACTGTGTTGAAATTACTGTAGCTATCTTCAGATTCTCTCCCCCCACTTTCTTTTAGAGCAATGTCAAAGCAGGGAAAAGCCCAGAAATGGTCACATATAGACTGTGTTTCTGTTTGTCATAAAAAGAGAAGAATGTTTTGCATGTTAGATGTTGGTTTAGAAGATCTGTTTTTGTCTGCTGTGACTGATTGTGACTTATAACCATGTCCATCACAAGCAGAGTGTGCAACATGTAATTTAGCAGCAGTGGTTGGTGAAGAATGAGCCAAATGCTGAGGTTGGATGAGAAACTTGAGATATTTTGTTAACCAAGTAGATCTTAAAATACTTTTAGTTTGTCAGGAACCTACAAATCTATACATTCTTGTTTTTTTTTTGGTTGTTGTTAAGATGCTAAAATGGTTCATCAAACTTAAAGATTAATGTATTTTGTATGAAAAAAATGAGGCATTTTCCAGTAATATCCCATTAATAAATCCAAGGTACATGTTCAGAGGATTTTAGAGAAAGATAGAACAAAAGGTTAGGTTGCATATATTGTAAGACTAAGCAGTATAACTGTAAATATGGGAACTAGAAGCATCATATGCATAATAATATGAAATATTTTGAGAGAAATATGCATGTCATATTTAAATATATTTTGTTATTCTCTAAGAAAGGGGTGGAGAACCTGCTCTAAGAGATTAATTTAAAATGATGCAATAGATTAATAGATTAAGGGTAGCCAGATGGCACCGTGGATAGAGTGCTAGACCCAGAGTCAGGAAGACCTGAGTTCAAATCCAACTTCAGACATTTTACTAGTTGTGTGATTAACCTTTATTTGCCTTCATCCACTGGAGAACAAGATGGCAAATCACTCCAATATCTTTACCAAGAAAACCCCATAATTGGGTCATGAAGAGTTGGGCAACGACATGATAGGTTAATATCTAATTTCAGATAAATGCTTCCAAAAGAGTCAAGGGTTTATTTCAAAGTTGGACAAGAAGTAATCAGGCGTTCTCACAGTTATGCATTAAGGTTCAATATTATTCACAGTCAGCTCGTGGAAGAAGGAGGGAGCAAATACTGAATTATTTAAGACTATTTTTGCTCAAAGACTTTTTAAAAGATTCACTATAATTTCGATTAGACAGTGCCAATATGTTTCCATTTCAGGAAAACAAACCATAAAAAGTCCCTTACCCTGAAATAAAAATACAGTGATCACTGGCAAAATGTCATAAACTTATTTTTTCTTTCTTTTGAAGCCTGGATCTCCTTAACTGTCAAAAGGTGTTTTCTGTGCTGAAAATATGAACTATAGGATTTGTTTATAAAGTATTATGTCCTTTCCTGTCTTGCTTTCTCCCTTAACTTCTTTCCTTTCCTTCCTCCTTTTCATTTCTCTCTCCTTCCCTTTCTCTCTTCCTTTCCCTCTGTCTTTCTCATCTCCTTTTTTTTCCTTACTTTTTTTTTTCCTTCCTACCTTCCTTCTGCCCTCCTTCCTTCTCTCTTTTGGAGGGGACTGAATCATCTTGATAATTGGCTCATTTTCTAACTTCCACATCCCTTAATTTGTGTTTGTAATTGTGATCTAAACACCACAAATGGTGGATATTGCTCCCAAGTAGTGAAGCGCTGGTCAGATTATGTTTCTAACTGTGTCTACATAGCTGGGGGTAGAATCATTCCAAAAAGTTGTACCATAATTTTGGTCAAATCAGTCATCTGGAGTTCATCTGTGCAATGTCAAATTTTCCTATACTATTCTTGTAGAAAAACATGAAGAGATGTGGTCAAAGCTATAAATATAATGAGGTAGGTTTGGAACCAGTTGAATGACTGGCCTTGAAAAGTAGTCATTAATGGCTCAATGTCAGCTTGGAAGGAACTGCTAAGCATCTGTGCTTGCACATGTTCTGTTGGTCTCCCCCACCCCCACCCCATTAGGGACTTGGATTAAGGTGTATATGGCATGTTTATCCAATGTGCAGATGACACAAAACTAGAAGGACAGTAAGCATTAGATTATGAGCTTCTTGAGGGCAGGAACTAATTATGCCTTTCTTTGTATCTCCAGTGCATGAAAGAGTACCTGGAATATTACTTACTAGTGCCTAATAAATACTTGCTGATTGTTACACTGGATGATAGAATCAAGTTGAAAAGAGATCTTAGCACACTAGAACATTATTATCATCAGTCATTTATTCAGCACTTTATTGAGTGCTTACATTGTGTCTTGGAGAAAGGCAGAGAAATCATTGCTGTCCTTAAGGAGTTCACACTTAATGGGGGAGGCAATATCCAGAGAACTAAATATATGTGTGTTTGTGTATGAGAAGTCATGTCTAAGAGAAAGTACTAACATGCAGGGGATGTGGTGAGACAAGCTTCTTGCATCATGTGGCACTTGAGCAGACCTGAAGGAAGGGAAATCAGGAGAGGAAGCATTCAAGACATGAGGAACAACCATGGGCAAGACACAGTCAAGAGATGGGTTATCTTATGTGAAGAATAGCAAAGAGGCCAGTGTTAGTGGATTGTTGAATACATGGAGATGAGTCAGGTATAAGAAGACTGTAAAGATAGGAAGGGGCCACATTTTGAAGGGCTTTAAAAATCACACAAATCATTTCATATTTGATTAAAATGAATAGTTCGTTTAATGAGTCTATGTAATATCCCATATTGGGATTCAGAAAATCAACTTCAGTGAGACAAGATGAAGGATATATGGGAAATCAAATCATTCAGAAAATTTCAGGGTTTTTTCTTTTTGAGAGTCAACTCTATGATAGTAGGAGTGGGGAACCTATGACCTTGGTCCAAGGACCCAGAGGGCCACATGTGGCCTTGAGGCCGCAGGTTTCCCATCCCTTCAATAGAGTATGTAAAAAGCTTATAAAATACTGTGATTTAGTCATTTCACTTGTGTCTGACTCTTTGTGACTCTTTTGTGGATTTTCTTGGCATATATCCCAGAGTGGTTTGCCATTTCCTTTTCCAGTTCATTTTACAGATAAGGAAACTGATGCAAACAGGGTCATGTGACTTGCCCAGGGTCACACAGCTTGAAAGCCTATGAGGCCAGATTTGAATTCAGGAAGATGAATCTTCCTGACTCCAGGCCTGGCGTTCTATCTGTTACACCACCTTGTTGCCCTTTATAAAATATGCTAAATGAAAGAGTCACGCCTTTCAATAATGAGATATTAATCCCCCTCTACAATTTACTTGATGATGAGCTCATAACTTATACTGTGTTTCATTCTGATTTTTTCCTTGTATAAAGGGTACTCATGAGCTGAAGAGCAACCAAAAGAGAATCAGTGGGATGTTGAAGAGTCTTGAGTTCATGTCCAACAAGGATTAATTGAAGGAACTGGAAACATTGAGTCTAAAGAATAGAAGAACTAGAGAAAGCACATGACTACTGAGTTCCAATATTGGAACAGGGATTAGGTTTGTTCTGTTTCACCCCATAGGGTAAAAATAGAAACAAATAGGTGAAAACTACAATGAGGCATATTGAGACATGAAATAAGGAAATATTTCCAAAGAAGCAGAAGTTTTTAAATGTGAAAAGAAGTTGCTTTAGGAACTAGTATATCATCTCTCCTTAGAGGTAATCTGCAAAATCTAAATGACCCCTGCCAGTTGTGTGGGAGAGGAGAGAAGGATGAACTGGTTGACTCCCAAGGTCCCTGAAACTTTGAAATTTTGTGATCTTACCAGGATCCAGAAATATTTGTCATCCCACTGGGTAACTGAATGCTCTGGAGTGGTTTGAATGGTTCCACCAAGTCTAGCGTTTCTGAAATTGTGGGTGAAAAATTTGACAACAGTAGAAGTTTTCTGAACAAGGAATGACCAAAAATTAATGAAAAATCAAACACATAATGAATCCTAAGTGTTTCTGGCAGTGCTTGCTGGTGTTGCAAATTCACTGCAATCTTGGTTCTGAAAACAAAGTCATGTTTCTGCTGAAACACAAAAAGGGTAGCAGGCGGGAAAAGTTTAAAAAGTCATGCTCTAAAACAATATTTCTCAAAGTATGGTGCGAGGAATTCTGAACCCCACTCCCTTTTATTTAAATGAACTTTTTTGTTTATAGGCATTAGGAATAATAATTTTAGAAACTTTTACTTTGAGGGTTTTGCCAAAGTTTTGTTTAAACTGAAGGACTGTGAAAAAATTTGTGCACCACTGCTCGAAACCCACTCTTGTAGTCACCCTTCTTCTGTATGTAACCTGCCCTATGATGTGTATGTTTCACTTTTCTCCCCTGTGAAATATACCTGAGAGCAAGGACACTATCTATTTAACTTTACTTCTTTTCATATGGTGGACACTTAATCTTTGTTTATTTGAATTTTATTCTACTAACAAGCATAGACATATTCAGAATTTTGCTGTATATATACACTTGTATGTGTATCTAGATGTATATATGCTGTAGATGTGAAATAAATATGTACATGGACATATATATATATATATATATATATATACATACATACATATGTAACCTCATAACTACATTTATTACCTTGGTCCTGTATTGATCTTATCATTTATTCCATTTGTTGCTCACTCCTTTCAGGAATGTCCTAGTCTTCCTGACCCCATTTTGGGATTTTATTGGCAGAGATACTAGAGTGGTTTGCCATTTCCTTCTCCAGCTCATTTTACAGATGAGGAAACTGAGACAATCAGAGTTAAGTGACTTGTCAAGGATCACACAGCTAATAAGTATATGCATCCAGATTTGAACTCAGAAAGGTGTGTCTTCCTGACTGTAAGTCTAGCATTCTATCCCCTGTGCCAGGTAGGTGACCCATTTAGATATCTCCATTTACCAGAACCGTAATGAGTGTAGGACATTTAAATCCAGCTGTCTACCTTGAGATCAATATACAAAAAAGACTTAATTGGGCTGCTTTGGGATCAGGGTGGGGGTGGGGATTAGAAAATAAACCTATCAATGAAGGCTGTCATTTAGATTGTCAAGGATATTGTAGAGGAGATACCCATTCAGTTCATAGGTATGGCATAGGAAGATGACCTCTATGGTATCTTAGATCTCTGCTTCTATGATTCTGCGATCTCTACTTTCCTGTTAGAGAATTAAGAACACTTTTTTTCTTCTAGTCAGCCTGAAAAAAAAAAAAGAAAGCAAATGTGTATTTTCATGAAATTGACATTTTTTTAAAAGAGCAAATATAAACAAACATATATACACATGTATGTGCGTGGTATGTATGTCTAGGGACCAAGATACAAACTGAAGTCGTGAAGGTATATAGAGCGAAATCATGCTACTCGTTTATAAACATTCTCTTAATACTAGCATTTTTAATACTGTGAAAAATGTCAAAGGCTGCCAGTAACCAGACCAATCTGGACATGACCCAGACTTTCCACTCCATCCAACATTACACATTCAAATCCTCAGACCTTCTTCATTAATGCATGTGTATATCTGGAGGTGTCTGTGTGTCTAACTTTGTGTCTGTTAAATGTTTGTCTATCTTGTCTTCTCAAAGACTGGATCTTATCTCTAATAAACTTTGACACTTTTCTAGGACCTTGGAGATTTCTTTGAGTTATGGTGGATGACAAATAACATTCTACGAAAATGAAGGCAATGGGTATAAACAGTACTCTCAATATTCTTAATGGGATGGATGTAGTACGAGGGCTGGCTTTATGTTTAGGTAAAATAGTTCATTCCCAAATTACTATTATTTATGGTGTGTCAAGTATCTCTACTCAAAAAAAGACTCTAGAGCTGGTTTGTTTTGAAATTCTACTTTTAAAATACATTGCTTTTTCTTTCTGTTTAAAAAAAATAAATTGAGATTCTGTGAGTGTAAAATATTGCACATATGGTAAGACATGGTCAGCATGTTCGTTGTTTTCTGTTTAACTAGTTTTCCTTTCTATTTATTCTTTATTAAAAAAGAATTATTTACTGAATAGGGAAAGGAGAAAGACACACAGATGTAGAAGTGATGTGAAAAACAAAAGATATAAACATTTTTCCTTTAATCGCTTTAAAAATAACTGTCTTTTAAAAATTATCCCTAATAGTTATTGATTGATAACTCTGCTATATATATTCTTCCATTCAAAGACTCAAAGGGAGAGGTTATACTTTAAGTTACTGGGAGTCTTGAATATATTTGCGCAAATCAGTTCAGACAGTTGTTTTAATATCGAGCAGAGAGAAATACATGGAAGAAATGGTAGTTTTGAGAGAAAGGAGGATTTGGAAAGTGATATGCTTTCTGGATCTCTAATTCTGAAGGGCAGTACTACCGTGGAATTTAGAGCATATACACATATATGCTCAAATCAAAAAGAGAAATAGAATGATAAGGGCCAAGGAAAAGACGAGGCAATGTGCTCTAGAACATCCAAGAAAGGACATAGTATTATATAATTGATTTCTTGGGGGTGGAGCCAATATGGTAGAGAGAAGCCAGAGAGTTACCTGAGCTCTCTCCAGAAACAACATTAAATCAAGCTTCTAAAGGGGTATTAAAAGATGGGGTGAAGCAATTTTCCAGCTTAAAATAACTCAGAAGGACTTCAGGAAAGGTCTATCTCACTTGGGTAAAAGGGAAATACAATCCGTACAAATGGTGTCAGGGTAAGCCAGCAGGAGGCTCTAAGATACAGCATAGTTCAACAGCTGAGGTCCTTTGATCCTGGTTCAGCAGACAAGCTGAGGCTTCTAGCCACAACACAGAGGACGACCCACCAGCCCTGGAACCCTGGCACAACAGGTGTGCCTAAGTCAGATTACTACCACCAAAATGGGCAAGCTGCACCTGAGGCCCTTGCATGGAAAGCTGGTGACCAGGTCCCTGGCTCCCAACCTAAGAAACTTGGGATAGTGTCCCTTATGCCCCAGGAGCTGAGCTTATCTTTAAAAACCACAAAACAGGCTGAAAAATCAGTAAGAAGCATAAAAGAACCCTGACCATAGAAAGTTATTACGGCAACAGAGAAGATCAAAACATGAACTCAGAAGAGAACAACCATGTCATAGTGACTACATGTGAAGCCTCAAAGAGGAATGTGAGTTGGTCACAGTCCCCAAAAGTTCCCTTGGAATAGCTCAAAAAGGATCTTAAAAATCAAGAGAGGTAGAAGAAAAATTGGGAAAAGATTTCTTATGGAACACGAGTAGGCATAATGGAAGAAACACTGGTCTTAGAAGACCTAGTTTAAGTCCCACCCTAATATTTAGTAGACAGGGAAGTATAGAAGCAGTTAGATGGAATAGAGATGGATAGAGAACCAAACTTGGAATCAAGAAGAACTGAGTCCAAATTCTATCTCATATATTTATAGCTGTCTGACTCTGACTAGACAAGTCTTTCTCATTCTCAGGTTTCTCATCAGTAAAATGGAGACCATAATAGCATTTACCTCACAGGGCTTATTCTGAGGATCAAGTGAGATAATGCATGTAAAGTGCTTTGCCAATCTTAAAATACTATATAAATGTTATTATTACTATTATTACCATTCTCATGATGGTGATGATGTGACCATGGGCAAGCCATGTTAGTTTCCATACGTATAAAATGAGAAGGTTGGAGAGGTGATCTCTAAAATCTCTTCTGGCCCTTATCTTCTGTGATTCCTTATCTTGCCTGTTTAACACATTCCACTTGTCTTGAAACAAACAATAAAAACCAAGACATCATTTTCCTTTTTTATATACCTGTTTGTGCTTTAATACTTCAATAATTTGATGCAGATATTCTCACTATGGGTGAACCTAAAAATCTATCTGTATAACCTCTTCCTATTTATTCATGTCCATGTCCTCCAATAAATCTTTCATGGAGGATCTGGGTAAGAGTTCTTCTTCTTCTTCCTTTTTTTTTTTGTTTTTTTCTTTTTGAGGGCAATTGGGGATAAGCAACTTGCCCAAGGTCACATGGCTGGTTTTTGTGTCAAGTGTCTGAGGCTGGCTTTGAACTTAGGTCCTCCTGACTCCAGGGCTGGTGCTCTAGTCACTGCACCACCTAGCCACCCCAAGAACTCTTCTTCCAGTTATTTTTACCTTCTGTGTGTCAGTAGAGTATCTAAGCTGTCAGTCTGTTATATCTCGTTCTTGCTATGTGACCAACCTGCTTCTTTTTTTCTGGCAATATATTTCCTGGGCGGTGTTCTTTAAACCAATTTTTTATGGATTGCTCAGTGCTGGAAATGCTGGGTGACCTACTCACATCCATTATGTCTTGCCATTATCCTTTGTGTCATCTACCAATTGTAGTTCAAAGCCTATGATGCTTAGGTAAATAGTATTACTAGGATAATATTGATTTTAAGTTTTTTTGTGTGTGACAATGTAAAAAGCGCTGTGACACTTTCCATATGTAATCTATTGCAGTTGCTTTCCACAGCTAGAAATTTAGAAGTGAGTATAATCACCAGACCTACCACCTATAGTAGATTTGTAGAAAAATACTGGCTTCCGTATCACTTTTGAACTATGCCATATGGGATTTGTCAACAAGGATCATGGTTGATTTATTAGGGAGAGCAAGTGTTTAGTTAGGGAGAGAGAACAAGGGAAGGAAACCCCATACCATACTATCTTAGTTGATGCAGTCATACAATGGATGGCAAGAGGCCCTTTAAAGCTCCCTGTGGCAGCCAAGAACTAGGAATAGAGACTGTATGGTTTCAATAAGTATATGTATGTACAGTGGTGAAGGCATGCTGTGTGGTTCTCAGTAAACATATGTATATATACAGTTTGTTAGTTTGGGAACTAATTAGGTATCCTGTGTTAAGAAATTTTATGATTCCTTGAGAAACATTTTGTCTTGTAATTCTAAAAATAATCCTTAGTTTTGGTGCTATGCCTATCTGTCTGTGTCTTTCCCCTTTCTCTCTCTCTGCATGGGTATATGTACATACATACACACATATCAATCTGTATAAGTCTCCAAATAGTTGTATTTTTAAAAATTCAGACACCACGATCAATATTAGAGCACACTCTTCTAGCCTAGAGTATACTATTCAAACTCCTGAAAGAAGAACACTTCACTTACCCACATACTCACAGGTCTTTGCAGTGTAAAGGAAGTAGAGTTGATAGTTGTCCAATATTTTAAGCAATGCTCTTTCATCGAGTGTGTGAATGGATTGCAGTTTAACAGTTAGCAAAGTAAAGGATAAAGTTGGAAATTGAGTGTTACATGTGAATGACAGGAAGGGTAGGTGTGTCTATGTTTGCGTTCTGATGGGTGCATTTGTAATGCATTAAAGGGTGAGAATGAAGGACAGAAAAGTGTTGACAAGTGCTTTCCTTTGCAGACACACTAGTGATGCTGACAACTCTTGTCTGAATAGATAGCACCTATACTAAAGAGAAAGAAAGAAAATAAGTTCAGTAACAACTAAAATAAATTCTATTTGCAAAATACAGATAAGCTTTAACATGATTGGATCTCATGGAATTGGGGATGTTTTTTCTTCTTCTAAGATAAGATGATAAATTTGTATATGGTAATGTGAACTTGGTACTAATTTTTTAAAAATAAAATAAAGATTCCAGAAACAGGTAATTATAGATTTTTCTTTCTGTAAACAAAGATGGCATAAGAATTTTATTTGTGAGTCTGTTATGGTTCCCATTAATCCAAAGTCAGTTCAAATGGAAGAAGAATGGGCTTCAAAAAGTTAAATACTTTGGTACTTTAGAGCTGCTAAAGAAACTGAAAATATAAGCTAGTTAAAAACAGCATGTGACAGATCCATTTGGTAGCCCATGTCAGCTATTAATTAAGGAACAACAAAAATTAAGGATGTACCTACTGGGGGCAGGTAATACACATCATTTGTCTTCAAGGAGCTTCTAATTTCTGGGAATGCTAATACATACATATACAAATAAATACCTATATGCATATATATGTGTGTATGTATGTACACTCATCCATGCTAATTTCAGGGACGAAGCTCATGAGAGTACTAATACATGCCCACATGTAGTTACATACACACCCACATAACGATTTTCCCTTTACTTTAAGCAATGAAAAGGACCTTGGATTTTGAGTCAGAGGAACCAGTTTCAAATACTATTTCTCCTACTTTATACATCTATGACCATCAGCGATTCATTTAACCTGTCTCATCCATAAAATGAAGATTTGTAAATATTAACTAAAGTGCCTTCCATTTCTAAATGTTGTGTTCTATCTATCAATTAATATAGAAACATACACTTGCCACATTCTAATTTTTTTTAATATAAAGGGAGTATAAATTACTA
This sequence comes from Pseudochirops corinnae, assembly GCA_028646515.1. Classification (NCBI taxonomy): domain Eukaryota; kingdom Metazoa; phylum Chordata; class Mammalia; order Diprotodontia; family Pseudocheiridae; genus Pseudochirops; species Pseudochirops corinnae. The sequence continues at coordinate 86,421 of JAQQSV010000452.1, forward strand.
TAGTGCCATGAGATCAGATGAGAAAATCATTACTTCTAATGGGAATCAGGAAAGATAAAGATCATATGTGAAGTAATTTTGAAAGATGACAACATTGTGTGTGTGTGTGTGTGTGTGTGTGTGTGTGTGTGTGTATGTGTGAGAGAGAGATAGAGAGAGAGAGATTGGAAAGTACAAACTATACTCAAGGGATGAAGATTGGCACATAGGGCATGTGAGGGGACATAATGTGAGATAAAGCTAGCAAGGCAAGTTGAATCAGATTTTGAAAGAACTGGGTTTAGAGACGAGCTGTGACTTACCCAAAGACATTTGAGTATTAAATGGCAGAACTGGGATTTGAACTAGGCACGTTTGCCTCTAAATTAAGTGTAATTTTCCCTCCCTCTGTTGACTCCCCTTAAGTCATTTTGGAGGGTAATCATGAAGGATTTGTGTTGATTCATTCAGATGCTTTCATGAAAACCTTTTGGTAATTACTAATGCTTGTTTCTAAAATGGCTAACTAGCTGTAGAAGGCATAGGTAACAGAATGAAGTTAATTCGTTGATTTTGGGGTCACCCTCAAGCTTTGGTCTCTTGATGACTACACGGTTAACTGTTAAACTAAAAATACTAGAAATGCATGTTTTCCCTTTTAAATCAAAGTCTTGCTGCATTTTTGGATGCCCCACTTCCTTCAAAGACCCTTATTATTATGATTAGTGACTTTGGGAAATACCAAATTACCTCTAAAATGAGGTATTATTATTATTATTATTAGTTTATAAAATACATGGTGAAGAAAATGCATTATTGCTATGGTACCTGTATTTTCCTTCTTTATAGACTTAGCATAGTGGGTGCATTTTTTTTTTAAATTCCATTATGTAAGGATGCTTTTAAAAGGCAGGAATTAAAATTGGAATCTTAGAATAACTTACTGCCATATCTCAGATTATATCATCATAGGGTTTAGAATTGTAAAGGACCTTATAAATCAGCTAGCCCAAACTTTCATTTTACTAATGAGAAAATTTGGGGCTACAGAGTTTGTGACTTTCCCAAGGTCATGTGGGCAATAAATACCAGAGCCAGGAATGAAACACTGATTCCAAGACTTCAAAGCCACCTCGATTGCTAATGATTAAATAATAGGAAATGTCGTCTGCCAATGATCTTGTGGCTAACTTTTGCTTAGCTGGCAAGTTTAATTTGTAAAAGTAAAAGGTGCAAAGAGTTAAATGAAGGGTAGGAAAGGACTGAATACCACTTTCTTTAGTGAAGTCCTCTCAGTGGATTGAAGAGATTATATGCAATGACTCATCTGATTTCATAGAACTGTAGCTTAATGGACTCTTGGCCAAGTTGGTGTGAGCTGTGAGCCGGCATTTGCAAGCATGTTTACAGATACCGTATTGATTTCTCAGCTCACTAAGAGCAGTTCTGTACTACTACCTCTTGCAATAAACAACCCTGCAAGAGCCTGCACTGTTGGGATGCAGGGATGCATTATTTAACAGCAGCTAATCAATATAAAACAAGCCTTCCCTTTGTTACAGTGAGGCTATTGATAGAGTACTTCTCCTTTTAAATTTTTTATTATTTTTCATTGATTTCTGAAACTCATTTCTGCATTTTACTTTTCTTCCATCTGCATCTGTATGCTGTACTCTACCCGACCAGAAATCTAAGGTCCTTATTGAATCACAAATTGCCCAACTTGATTAAGAAGAGATTAGGTGAGATTTTCTAAAAACTCACTCAACTTTGCTCTAATTGCCTCTAATGAGTAGAACTGACAAAATAGGATATATATTATTTTTGCTTAGAGAAGCAACAAAAACAACAAAATTATGATTGTGTGTAAAGGTTGGGGGTGGGGAGAGGTTCCATTTTCCCATCACTCTGGGTGGGGTGGGGGAAATTCATGAACAGAACTTTCATTAACACTAATACGTATTTGTTGTGTAAATCTCTACACATCTATGGGAGAACGGGGCTCTTGGGCTCTTTTTTTTAAGTTCAACTGAGTTGTAGAGGATTAAACATTAATAGCACCCACACTGTATTGCTATTGGACTCCAATGGTAAATTCTAATCTTTCAAATAGAAAATAAAACCTGAGCTTATATTCAAATGTTCTCTACCTCTATTTAAGTGTGCATGTAAACGCATGAACATCATCAGATCATCATTGGTCTGTTATTATCCGTATATCTGATCAAATGTTTTTTTCAAATATTTATCTCCTGCTTTAAAACAAGAATAGAACATTATGAAATACTAAAAATAGTTAATTAATCCCTTTTGGTTATATTTAGTTGTATATGGTTCTACTTGATCCAACAAGAATTTTTTGTGTGTGTCTTTTCAGAGGAGGGAAGGCAGCGCAGTTGGGGTTAAGTGATGTCATGTAGCTTATAACAATGCAATTATAGGCCCATGTCCTATCCCTACCTTTAATTATCAGATGGATTTGTGACCTCATTAATTTGAATGTTCCTTCCCATTACAAATGTCGCAAAACATCTGTCTGCCCATTCTCTGCAACTCTTGTATGTTTTGTTCCATAAGTTGGTCATAGGGTAGCCTTTCCCCAAAACTCTACTCTGATGCTTAATTTTGGCATGGAGATGACCCTGACAATGCTAAGTGAAGTATAAACTCTGAAGTGCTACCAAGGTGGAAAGATTTCAAGAATAATTCTAGCAACAGATGTAGCCTATTTTCTGAAAAGAAGCCAAAGTACAAAGATATTCATCATCAGTACTCTACTCAATTGCTGATGAATTCTTTGACCATAGCAAGCTATGACTGCATTTTCTTTCTTTTCCCTTAATTTAAAATGATTATTTATTTGTTTTAATTTTTTTAAGTTCTACATTTTCTTCCTCCTTCCTGTCGCTCCTCCACCATCAAAAAGGCAAGAAATTATGATACACAAGTAAAATCAGGCAAAACATATTTCTGTATTAAAGATACCACAAAAAAAAAGAAAGAAAAAGTAAGAAAACCGTACCTCAATTTGGACTTAGTTCATCACTTATTTTTCTGGAGGTAGGTTATTTTTTTGTATCATTAGTCCAGAATTCTCTTGGATCATTGTATTGGTCAGAGTAGCTAAATGTTTCACAGTTGATAATCATATAATATTACTGTTACTGGGTATGATGATCTCCTGGTTCTGCTCAATTTCTGGTTCATATAGGTTTCCCAATGTTTTTGTGAAACCATTCTCATCATTTATTATAATACAATAGTATTCTATCATAGTCACAAGCTACAACTTGTTCAACCATTCCCCAATTGATGAGCATCCCTTCAATTTCCAATTTTTGTTATTGCAAAAAAAGATGCTATAAATATTTTTGTATATACAGATCTTTTCCCCTTTTTCTTTGATTTCTTTGCTTTACAGACCTAGTAGTGGTATTGCTTGGTCAAAATGTATGCATAGTTTTATAGCCCTTTGGGCATTGTTTCAAATTGTTCTTCAGAATGCTTGAATCAGTTCACAATTACACCAACAAATCATTAGTGTACCTCTTTTCCATCATCCTCTCTAATATTTGTCATTTCTATTCTATGTGACATAATACCTCACAGTTATTTTAATTTAAGCTTCTCTAATAGTGACTTAGAACCTTATTTTTTCATATTTTTTTCATAGAGATATGTTTGATCTTCTAAAAACTGCTTGTTCATGTACACTGACCATTTAATAGTTGGGGAATGATTTTTACTTTTTATAAATTTGATTCAGTTTCTTATGTATTTGAGAAGTCAGACCTTCTTCATAAAACATTGCTATAAATTTTTTGGATATTATTTGATTATCTATGATAACTTTTATAAAAATATAGTTTCTCTATCTCTTTTAATTATGTCTGTTTTTGCTTTTGCTTTGTTTGAGATCATAATTGCTACCCCTGCCTTTTTTTTTTTTTTTTTTTACTTTTACTGAAGCATAATAGATTCTGCTTTAGCCCCTTGTTTTAACTCTGTGTATTTCTATTTCAAGTGTGTTTCTTGTAAACAAGATATTTTTGGATTCTAGTTTCTAATCTATTCTGGTATCTGCTTCCATTTTATGGGTGAGCTCATCCCATTCACATTTACAGTGATGATTATTAATCATTTCCCTTAATCCTGTTTTCTTCTTTTTTATCCTTTTGTCTCTCTTTTTACTATGACTGTATTTTTGATATTCAGTTAAATTCTTGTTTGACCCTGATATTCACTATAATTCTGAGGTTTGCCCAAGTCCCTTCAACTAGTCTCTCTCAGAATGAGAAAATGCGGGATACCTTGCCCAGGTTCACAGTGTTTCAGTGAAAGCACTGATAAGCTATGCTATTGTTACCCAAAAGGTATTAAGGATATTATGTTTGATGAACATGGGTTTATATGTATGCCATTAAAAAAAAAAATAAGGTCTTCTGTCCCTATGTTCACTAATGATTCTTTTATGAGAGTCCTGGACATTTTGCGATACCATGTTTTTAGGAGTATTTGAAAGAATTATCATTGGCCTAGATAAATATATATATATATTAAATATATATATATATATATATATATATATATATATAGGAATGAGATTGTGTTCACATACAGCAAGACCAACAGAAAATCAAAACTGATTTCTGAAAATGTAGGTAGTTTGCCTCGTTCTCATATCATCACTTCATCCAAGCACATGTATACATATTTGTATGTCTTCCATCCTTCTCTGTCTCTCTCTCTCCCTCCTTTCCTCTTCCTCTCTCTTTCTCTCTTGTTCCCTCCCTCTCTTTCCCCTCCCTCTCTCCCTATCTTTTTCTCTGTCCTCCTCCTCCCTGCCTCTCTTTACTCCCCAAAAATAGATAAAGGAAACACAGTATTTGGGGAGAATTATTTAACAAAATTGTCTACTTTCATTCCATATATCATTTCATAGGTAGGCCATCTAAATTATGATACTAACTCCAATTTCTAATGATTGCTGTAACAAACTCTACTTGTTCTTTGATTTTGATGAGTTTCTACAGAGCTGATGCAAAAATTCTCTCTAAATATTTTTTTAATGGTCCTGGTAGTTTTAAAATTCAATTCAGATGCTAGAGGTCAGGGGGAAGGGCTCAGGCCCTTCTTACTGAGCCATTGTGACAGTGTTCGTGGTAGCCAGAGCATAATCCAGACTCACGAATGTCCAAAAACAAACTGTTAAGGAAGCAATCAGGAATTGGAGTCTGGGTACCAGTCCAGCCGAAGGCATAGAGAAAATATGTTTTAGAGACTACAAAAAAGGAAGCTATTTCAGAAGGCAGCAGGGCCTGAGTAAAGTCATTAAACCAGTAAAGACCATGGAAAATTAATCATTTTGTCAAACCATCATCAGGAGAAAGAATTTACCTAGGTTAAAGCTCATTAGAAAAGGCTAGAAAGAGAGGGAGCCTGGAGGCCTTAGGTATCTAATTTCACCTGATGTTCAATTAGTCAATAAAAACTTACTATGTGGCAGGTAGGGAAGCTAAATGGTTCAGTGGATAGGGTCTGGAGTTGGGAAGACCCAAGTTTTAATCCACTCTTGATATGTGTATTAGCTATGTGACCCTGGGCAATGTCTCTGTTTGCCTTAATCTACTGAAGAAGGAAATGGCAAACTACTCCAGTGTTTTTGTCAAGAAAACCTCATGGACAGATCAGTGTGATATGGTCCATGGAGTAAGGAGGAGTCAAAAATGATGAAACACTAAGAAAAAGTGCCAGGTACTTTGCTAAGTAATAGGGATACAATGAGTAAAAACAAACAAGTAACAGCAAAATATCATTCCTCCCCTCAGAGAACTCACACTCTAATGGGTAAAATAGCAGGCAAAAAAATATGTACACGCAACATAATATTCATTGTAAAAAAGAAGTAAATGGAGTGGATGTAAAATAGATGACAAGAGGAGTGAAATGATGGATGGCATTAAAGGTATTTTAGAAACTTCTGGGAGCCAAGATGGTAGAGTAAGCAGTAAGTTGCTGTTAACGTTACCTTTGACCTCCAAAAACAAACTCCACCTAAAAAAAATAGTGCCCCAGGAAAAATCCTGAAACAGCCAAACCAGTGGAAAGATTTAATGGAGTAGTCTTTTAGCTTGAAAAACTCGGAGTATCAGCAAGAAATGTCCATATTTGTGTCATAAAAGGAATTTAGTTGGATTCCTCCTTCACCTATCTTTCCAAATAGTTTATATAGTCTTGGAATTAATTGTTTTTTAAATGTTTGGCAGAATTCACTTGCAAATCTATCTTGCCCTGGAGATTTTTACTTAGGAAGTTCATTGATGGATTGCTGGATTTCTTTTTCTGAAATGGGGTTAAAGTATTTTATTTTCCCCTTCTGTGAATCTGGGCAATTTATATTTGTAGTGAATAGTCATTCATTTCCCTAAGATTGTCAGAACTTTGTCTTTAGAGGGAGTATATCTCATGAAATCATGGGCCCTGGAAACATTAATATATGTATAAGGGACTGGGAATATGAAGATGACAGGAGATAGACCCTTCCCTCAAAGAACTTTTAATCTAAAGAGAATCTGGAATAAGATGGTTACACAAATGGTTGGTACAAGGCAAAATGTGATTAAGTAGAAAGGAGAGGTATGTTATAAAACTCTGAAGTACTTGAGAACTTTTAAATGGGGGAATCAGAGAAAGCTTAATGGAGAAAGTGACATTAGAGTTGGTTCTTGAAAGAAACGATTTCTGTAGTTGGAATCAGTGGTGGGTGGAATGGGATCTCATTCCATTTTGCCTGTACTTAAAATCTGAGCGCCTCTGGCATTCATGGGAAATAGAATAGTGTGCTGAATTGGGAACCAGAGGATCTGAAATTGAAATTTCAGCTCTACTTTTAATTTTGCTATGTGAACTTGGGTGGATAAAGAACTTAACCTCACTAGGCCTCAGTTTCCTCATCTATTAAAGTGCAGTTGCTCTAGATTACCTCTCCTAGCTTTCAATACTGAGACATGCTATTCACTATTCAGAATACTTACATTCTAAAAGGTTGCTTATACCAGATAAGACTGACTAGGGTAAAGGATGCCCTGTTATGGACTAGCTTCTGACCTTGGTAGTATTAAGGTTATAATCTATCCATTGCTATTCAAGGAAGCAATGTTCTGAATTTCTTCCAGGGTGGGTGCTTAAGGAGTTCAGTAATTATTATGCAAAAGCTCAATTATCACAAGGACCTTTGATGATCATAGAACTTTAAAGCTGGAAAAGACCTTAGAGAGATGATGTAGGCTAAGCCTTTAGAGTTGAATATCCCAGAGGATTGAAAAGAGAAGAATTCTAAATGGAAGGTTTGCCTTTAGAGGACATTCAAAATGGTTCATAGAGGTTAACACCAACCTCTTTAGGCTTCATTCTTGAGCAGAGTATTTTCAACTGATGTACATATTGATAAAGAAATAATATATTTTTAAAAATAATTTAACTTTAAGAAAACAGAAACAGAATGGAATATACATTTTCATATCAAAATAAAGGTTTACAGAATAGTTCTGTGTTTATGGCTGTACTTTAGATATCACATCTGGCTTTTTAAAGAAATTTGTCAATGTCATCAGTGAAACTCCCTTCACATTTTGTACTGTGTCTACATACATTAACATTTTTGAGAGAGAAAAGCAGACACACTTCATCAAATGATTATTTTAAATAAAAAAGTCAGTTAATGTAATTATTGAACAACTGACTCCAGAAGTTGGATTTTATTGCTAATTTGTAATTTTATTACAGAAAAACATGTTCTCATCTTGTTCAATGGAATTGATAGAAACTATCCTGGCAAAAGTCAACATCCTACAATTAATTTTTTGGTGTGTTCAGTTTTCTGTAGATAATAGATGAATAAAATAATTGATTTTTTGTCTTTGAATAAGAGAATTAGGATACATCTTTCACAGACTCACTTAAAGATCTTTGGTACAAATCTAGTTTAAATCAGAATGACAAGACAGAAATGTACCTCATCTAGTTTCCAAAAGATTGTGGGGTTTTTTTTTTTTTGTATTTTACTTAATATCTGTATTCTCAAAATATTTGGATTCATGGACCTTGGAAATTATGAGTATTTGGTATGGCTTATTATATTTCAGATACTTTGCTAAGTACTGGGACATAAAGAAAGGAAAAACAAAACCAAAACAAACGAAAAACCAAAACAAGGTTCCTGCCCTCATTTTAATAGGGAAACAACAGTCTTGCAATCATTATATATTTGACTTTTATACATTGTAAACAAGAGTTAAACAGAGTGAAGGTAAAATAGAGTAATTTATTAAAAATATTTTATGATGAATCAATATTATATCCAGATAATCATGGGTAAAAGTTCATTCTGTGATAATGTTAAGCTTACAGTACTTTTTGTTGGTTAAGTTCTTCAGGACATTTTGAGGTTTGTACTTGTGCTATGAGAATTTATTTTCTATCTGTTCATGTAAGATAGTACCCTTCCGAAGTCCACTTTTTGGCTGCCTGATCATAGCTTGCTAAGTATTAAATAGGAGCTAACTTTTTACAGCCTGCTATGAGGTGCAATAGCTTATACTGTTCCTCGAATAATCTATTTCATTAAGGTCATTCTAATTTGGAAGTAATTTCTGAGGATACTTTCTACCATAAATCATAATTTCCTTTAACAAATAAGCATTGTTTGACTCATCAACCCATGTTGTTGGCTGAGTATATAGGCATTGTTATCAAAGAATTTCATGCTTGAGTCTTAACCATTTCCAAGGCTACATCTGAAGGTTAAAAAAAAAAAAAAAGAATAACATTTGATAAATCTAGGGGCACGTTAATATCTCTCACTAATACTTGGTGAAATGATGATTGCTTCTTCCAAAAGTGTTCTCTCTATTTTTTGACTTACTTATTGCATGTTCTTAGGATTTCTTTCTATCCTCTGCCTCTTTTTTACAGTGACATAATTTTTCTTAAGGCTGTTGTATGACAATAAGGCTTATGTGTCAATTACAGAGCATGGGTAGATGTGAGCAAAAAGATGGAGGATTAGACACCTTCTCTGATGCACGTGACCACAAGCTCTCCAGAACAAAAATTATGAACCAAAGATAAAGCAATTTAAACTGTCCCCATGGTGTAGGACAATCCATTAAAAAAAAAAAAACAAACAAACCAAAAAACGTAAAAAACAAAACAAAGTTAATGACAGTAACTTTGGACCTGTACACTACCTCTCCCTCGCCATTTTGGCTCTGCCCCACAAGAGGGTTTTTTAATTCTTGAAATTTATGCTTACTTTAATAAAGTTTAAGATCAGATTAACTTTTTATATTGGCACATGACATTGCTAAATCATTATTGATTTTTCACTAAACCTCTGGATCTTTTTCAAATTGATAAATACTTTTATCTCCTCAAACTTTGTACACATGGAAATGATATTTTTCTATCTAAGTATGACTTTACATTTATCTATCTTGAAATTTGTTTTATCTTTACCTATTATGGTCTTTTTAAAATTTTAGACTAGTGTGGGTATGAGTGTGAGAGGAGGCATTATCAAGACTTGGGGAATCTGTAAAAGCCTTTTTTGAAGGAGGTGGTAATTGAGGTAACTTCTGAAGAGTGTCAGGGTTTCCAAGAAATGAAAATGAGTATGGAATATATTTTGGGTATATAGGAAAGCCTATGCAAATACGAGTAGGTGAGAGATGGATTATTTATATATGAGGAACTGTAAATAGGCCATTTGGATGGGAATGTGTGCTATGTGAAAAGTTACATTATGTAATCAACCTAGAAATGAAAAATGGAGCCAGATCATGAGGGTTTTAATTGGAGAACAGATAACAAGCAGGTGCCCAAGTAACTTTATTGGTGAACTGAGGTAACTTCAAGTAAGGTTTATAACACTTTTAATGATGTGGTCTATGGGGAAAAAAATAGCTTTGAAAAAGAGGTAATGTTAAGGTCTTCCCTCCTTGATAGTTTTGGTTTATGAACAAAATTTCTAGGTCAGGGGTGGGCAGCCTGTGGCCTTGAGGTCACATGGCCTTCTGGGTCCTTAAGTGTAGCCTTTTGACTGAATCCAAAATCAAAAGACCACAATTAAGGATCTAGAAGGTCAAATGTGACCTCAAGACCTCAGGTTTCCCACCCCTGATCTAGATCTTTACATTTGAAGTGTTAATGCTTACTAAAGGTCCCAGGGCCTCCATTACTAGGTCATTGAATGCACCTTAATAAAGAGACTTTGTGAAATTCATTTAATTTTTTCAAAGGAAAGAACAGAGAATAATCTGATTTAAGGCTACTCTTGTTACAAGTATGGACATTGAATTCAATTGTCCTGTCCTCTATGATTATATCAGTCTCAGTATCTTAATGGAATGACTTCTGCTCCTTGACTCTGAATATCAGAAATATTTTATTTCATCCGTGGTTCATGTTCACAGTGTTTGGAAAGTAACTTGGAAGGCTGAGTTTCTATTAGGGAATATGGTTCTTTTTTAACTAGTAAAGAATGGTGAAAATCAGGGATTCTGCTGAATGAACTTAAAAAAGTTCCTTGCCCTAATGCTCCTGGTTTTGTTTTGAACTTTCCAAAAGCACTAAGTAATCAGAGAGAAAAGAAGACAGAGAAATCCATCTTTCCATGAAATCACAGTATATGGACCTAACACAATGATCAGAGCACCACCACTGACAGAAACCAACTGGAATACCAAGTGGAATCAAAGCGGTTAGATTCATGGATGGAACATTAGGGGGGTCTAAAGGAATTTAAATTCCTTAAGAAACAAACTCAAGTAAGTTTATTACAAGATTCACTGAGTCCTTCAGGTCTTACAACTATTCATTGCATCTCTAACATTCTATTCATGCACCACTGGAAAGAAGTAATATTCTGTGCCATTGGTAAAGTTATATCCTTCACTGTTCTATACACTAGAAGAGTAGGTAATAAGATATAATGCAAAGTATGCTGGATTTGGTATCAGAAGACTGGGGATAAGATCCTGGCCCTGTTAATAATTCTACAATTTAGGGAAAGTCAATTAATTCACTCTGGACCATCACTTGCCCCTTGTATCCTCTTTCTTCCATTGATGAATTCCTCTCAGAAGCTCCATTTTGAGGAAGGGCCCAGGCCAGATACCTTTTATTCCTCTCCCTGATCTGCTTCTGACTCTACAGTCTCCAGTATACTATCTCCTCAGGGACACCTCCCCCAACCTCATTTTTCAGCGTACTTTTATATGTTGCTATCTTTTCACATTGGAACTTAAACTCCTTGAGGGCAATGGCTATTTTTCTTTTTGTTTGTGCATGTTTGCTAAGCACTTAATAAATGGTTGTTGTTTTTTAGGCCATACCTGTGTGGTCTGATGGTCTTTCCTACTTTCTTCAATTTAAGTCTGAATTCTGTGATAAGAGGCTCATGATCTGGTCACAGTCAACTTCAGGTTTTGTTTTAACTGACTGTATAGAGCTTCTTTACCTTTGGCTACAAGTATATAATCAATAAGATTTTTATATTGATTATCTGCTGATGTCCACATGGACAGTCATCTTTTGGGTTGTTGAAAACAAGTGTTTGCTATGATCAGTGAGTTGTCTTGATAATACTCTGTTAAGCCTCTGCCCTGCTTCATTTTGTACTACAAGATCAAATTTGCCTGTTATTCAAATTCTCTTTTGATTTCTCACTTTAGTATTCTAATCCCCTCTGATGAATGGGACATTTTTAGGTGCTATTTTTAGAAGATGTCATGGGTCTTCATAGAACTCATCAACTTTGGCTTCTTTGGCATCTTTGATTGGAGTAGAAAGTTGTATTGCTATGATGACCAGCAATTTTCCTTTGTGTTCAAACTGACATCATGCTGTCAGTTCTGGAATTGTACCTCAGTACTGCTTTTTTCACCTTTTTTTCTTTTTCTTTTTTACCATGAGGGTTATTCCATTTCTTCTAATGGATTCTTGCCTATAAGAGTATATGTAGTGATCATCTGAATTAAATTCACCCATTCCCATCCATTTAAGTAGACCAACACCCAAGATGTCAATATTTCATCTTTTCATATCCTTTTTCATGACATCCAGCTTACCTTGGTTCATAGATTTTATAGTCTAGGTCCCTATGCATATTGATCTTTACAGCATCAGATTTTCCTTTTGTCATCTAGCAGCAAAGTTCTGGTTAAGATTCTCGAAATTAGGTTTCGGCAATATGTGAACTGAGAATTGCCAGAAAAACAGGCTTGTTTTCAAAGAGGCAGAAGAACTGGAGACCAAATTGCTAATATTCACTGGATTATGAAGAAAGTGATCGAGTTCCAGGAAAAAAAAAAGAACAACACATCTACTTGTGCATGATTAACTATGCTAACACCTTTGACTATGTAGGTCACAACAAAATGTGTCAAGTCCTTAAAGGAATGGGCGTACCACATCATCTTACTTGTCTTCTGATGAACCTGCATGTAGGCCATGAAGAAATATTTAGAACTAAACATGGAAAAACTGGTTAGTTTAAGATTGGAAAATGAGTACAACAAGGTTGTATATAGTTATCCCTTCCATATCAAGAGTTGTAGGGGGTGCAGTGACCCTGCAATCTGGAAAATGCACAGAAATATTTTTGTTTCTTTTCCTTCATAGCAGAGAAATCTGATTTTTTCTTTTTATTTTATGGGGTTTTTATAGTACCTTATCATAAAAATTTGGGTTAAGTATTTGGTCATAGGCTCTTTCACATGTTGGCCTTCACATGTTGTCTGCTGCTTCTGCAAAACTAAAAAAAAAAAAAATCCCATTTGATTTCTTATGTTGACGAGTGATATATTGAAACTGTGAAGGGGAAAGTCATGCTGCGGAAGGGGTAACTGTATTGTTACTTTATTTAACTTAACGTGCAAAGTATAACTTGTGAAATGCCAGGCTGCATGAACCAAAAGTTGAAATTAAAGTTGCCAGGAGAAATAAATAGATAGATGGATACGTTTAGATATGCAGATGATGCCAACCTGATGGCAAAAAGCAAAGAAGAATTAAGAAGCCTCTTGATGAGGGTGAAAGAGGAGAGTGTAAACACTAGCTTGAAGCTTAACAAAAAAATCTGGTCCCATCACTTTCTGCCAAATAAGGGGAGAAGTGGAAGCGGTGTAAGATTTTATATTCTTCAGCTCAAACATCAGTGCAGATGGCAACTGCAGCCATGGTATTAAATGACTCTTGCTCCTTGGTTGGAAATCTGTGGTAAATTTGGGCAACATACTAAAAAGCACATATCACCTTGTCAACAAAGGTCCACATAGTCAAAGCTATGGTTTTTCCAGTAGCAATGTACGGTTGTGAAAGTTGAATTATAAGGAAAGCTAAACCCCACAGAATTGACATTTTCAAACTGTTGAGCTTGAGAAGACTTTTGAGATTCCCTTGGCCAGCAAGGAGATCCAATCACTTAAAATAAATTAATTCAGGCTATTCACTGTAAGGTGAAATATTGAAGTGGAAGTTTAAATAATTTGGCCACCGAACGAGAAGACAGGACTCATTGGAAAAGACCCTGATTATGGGGAAGATGGAAGACAAAAGGAAAAGGGGATGGCAGAGAATTAGATGAATAGGTAGTATCATGGAATCAATGGACAGGATCTTGGACAGACTTGGAGAGAGACAGAAAGGCCTAATATATGATGGTCTGTGTCTATGGGTTCATGAAGAGTCAGACATGACTGAAGAACAATAAAAAATGCATGTTAACTTAGCCTCTCTAAATTGAAGAGTTTGGGCTGGATGACTTCTGAGATCCCTTCATTTATAATCTTAAGTGTGACTTTAAGACAGTGAAACTTTTTAAAGCTAAACCCACAAGATGTCTAATTTTAAATATCCATTGGACTGTGAACCGTTTGACAACAGAGACTGTTTTTGCCTTTGTCTTCCCAGTGCTTAGAACAGAGCCTGACTTATGGTGGGCCCTTAATAAATATTTGTTGAGTTGACTAATTTTATGAATATGGTTACGCACTTTACCAAAGTGATTGCAAACCCTCAATGCAACAGTACTATATTTTGTTAAGTAGTGTCTGCAGTCCCCTTTTGGGACTCATCAGTCACCTCATTGGGTGGGGCATATGATGAACAAGCAAAATGATGAGAGTCAGGATCATATCCCAGTATCCTTCTAATATCCAATCAAGGGCTTGCCTTCAATATAACTATACTACCTCTTTCACCCATTATAGCTCAACATCTGCTCCTCACATCAGGATCTCTTGTTGCAACAACATTCGTCTTTTAAGGTAGTTTTAATTTAAACTCAAATCTGACACATACAGTAGTTGTGCAGGCAAAATCTACTCCTCCTCAGACCCATGTATCATTCTTCACATCAGCTAAGGCAGTGGTTCTCAATCTTCCTAATGCTGCGATTCTTTAATAGTTATATGCGGGGTGTGTCTTCATGTGGGCAGACCCACCTGGAGATGGATGGAGGAGGTTCTGGAACAGTAATCAGTGAATAAGACGTTCCCCCAACTTTTATTATTATTATTATTATTATTATTATTATTATTATTTATTTTGTTTAGTAAGTCTAGGTAATATGAGACCAATAAGAAGATATGGTTTATGATCTGCTTTGCAGATCTTATTACATTACCAAACCTTCCAAGGTTACTACTTTTCTAAACCTCTTTATTTAGATGTTGAAGTCCCAATCATCTCTATAATTCATCTCCCTGCTTCTCAAATCTCTCCTTATTCTTGACTCCTCACTTACTGAAATCCTTCTTTCTCTTAAGGTACCAATGACCTCCTGCCAATCCAAATGGCCTTTTCTCAGTGCTGTTCTTTTGACCTTTCTGTAGCATTTGACACAGTTGACTAATGGATAATTATTCTCTCTTCCCTGGATTGCTAAAAATGCTGTAAGTATATGACCTACAAAACTTCTTGTATCTGCATGCTTAACATGGAAATTGATTTTTTGATCTGTTTACAAATCTTCTAAATGAACAGTTTCACTGGGTTCTGAACCTATTTAAAAATATTAAAACCTGATTAGTTTGCAAAAACTGATCAACATCAGGGAAAATGAAATATACCGAAGGGATTTCAACAAAGATCTTTTGCATAATTGGTAGATGGAATTGGAAAAAATATTAGTGTTATGATTCAATAAGCTGAGCCTGCAATGTACTTCTTCCATCTGGCTATGTGTTTCTTTCAGTTATCTTTGCCATTGATGAGAGTCATTAATGGAGTATTAAATAAATTGGTTAGAAACAGACCTTTTAATCTCGAGTCAGAAATGTTTAACCAAGACTTTCAAAAATAATAAAATTTTAAAATTATTTTGCTCTCAATAAAATACCATTTTAATAAGTCTTTTAGTGAGAATAAATATTACACATATATATAGCTTATAAATAAAACATTTTCAAACTCATTTTCATTTTAAAATGTCAGTTTTTATGTTTTATAATGTACATAATGATTGGTATAGTGGTACATGTATATAATTTATTACATAATAAATTATGCAATATGATGTATAATTCCTTCACTGGCAAGGGGCTGATAAGCATACTTTTCCTAGCTGGACAAAGGGACTGAAGAGACCCAGAAGGCAGAAACTAAGCAGGGAGGGGGAAGACCTTGAAACTCTTGGGAACATGGGAATAAAGCCAGTGGTAGGTTATAAAGAACGGGGCCTACTGTATCCAAAATTAATATAATCACGGACAGTTGGAATGTTTTCAGACTTATTGACCCACTAAAGGAGTTAACTGACTGGATAGAATTTGCTACTACACAGGGATTCAGTGAATGTATTCCCTCTATACCTGTTCCCTCTTCCCTGCCTGGTTGCTGCCTGATGAACTAGCATCGGTTACCCTGAAATCTTATTCATAGATTTCCCACTCTTTTGTAATAAGTTTTGTCTCCAGATAAAAAAATAAGTTGATTTTCTTTGCGCCCTGAATATGATTTTTAAATGAATGAGCACATGAACAACAAGATGGAGGCACAAACATTTTCTCCAATCCTCACAAGCTCTGAAAGCTCCCCAAAATCAAATTTCTGTGTAAAAGACAGCATTTTCAGGTTTCTCCATGGCCTATGTAATCAAGAACTCTAATATGGTAACTAAATCTACTAACAGCAAAAAATGCTAGCCTTCAGCCCTTAATGTGCTCACTCAGCACATCCTCCTAGACCTCAACCCATGAGTTTGCAGTGGAACTGAACCCTGTTCACCCTCCCAGCACCATGAAAAAGCAAAAATCAGAAGCCCACTGTGCCACAGTAGTGAGAGAAACGGGAAATGTGGTGTGGAGTGTGGGATGGAGGGATGGAGGGACAGGTGGATAGTCTGTGTACTAAGCTTCTTACGGGAAAGACACCAGCACCTGAGTGGAGCCAGTTCTGACCCTCCCTCCCCCCCACAATCTCCCACCACCATAAAGAAGTCATTTGGGTAGAGACTGAGGCTGGTGAAATATGAATTGCACAGAGAGAGAGAATATTGAGACATCTTTTAGGTTTAACACCCATGGAAACCACCATCAAAGAAGAGGAAGTCAGAAATAAAAAATGGGGGGAAAAATCAAATTGAGATTATCAAAGGTCTCAGGAGTAATAAAACTCAAAGATGAACAGAAACAATTAAATTCTCAGGGAATGCACCAGAATATAGCTTTAAAGTCAGGCAAAATAATCTAGGCAACTATGAGTAAATGTTGCAAGACGAAGAAAAATTAATTGATACCTGCTGAGACAGAGAACCCTATGTATTCTCAAGAGAGCCTAGAACCCTATCAATACATTCTTGGATGCTTTAAAAGAGAAATGAGAATTGTGAAAGAAGAAATTATGACCTACATGCTTGAGGGGGGCTCATGAACAATAATACTAGGTCCTATTCCCTCAGGGTAATAATGAGAATGAGTGGGGGGGGGAGGGGACTTATTTCTGGGGACAAATCTTGCCAGCCCTAATCAGAGTTAGGTGAGCCCCAGAGAGGAAGCTACATGTATTATTTCATCCTCATAATAAGCCATGCTTCTGAGACATATTAGCTGTGTGATCCTGGGCAAGTCATTTAATTTTGAGTATTCCAAATACCTCTCTTAACACTATAAATTGAGGAGAAGGTACTGATCTGAATTGGTAGTCAGGGGCTGGGGAATGGTCCTCCTCTGGGAGTTTACTGTATTAAAAAAAAAAAATGTCCAAAAAAAAAGTGGAAGCAGCTAGGTGGTACAGTAAATAGAACACAGGCCCTGGAGTCAGGAGGACCAGAGTTCAAATCTGGCCTGAGACACTTGACACACTAGCTGGCTGTGTGACTTGAGCAAGTCACTTAACCCCAATTACCTTGCCTTCCTTCCTCAAAAAACAGAACATGTCTAGTCATTAACCTAGGGATCTAGGTAGTTCAATGACTAGAGCATGAGGCACAGAATCAGGAATATTTGAGTTCAAAGTGGACTCAGACACTAGTTGTATAACCCTGGGTAAGTCACTTAACCTCTGTTTTACTTCAGTCCTCTGTAGAAGGAAATAGCAAAGCACTCTGGTATCCTTGCCAAGAAACCCCCACGGCAGTTTTGGCATGACATGGCCCACAGAGTCATCGAGAGTCAGATATAGTCGAATGACCAGGTAACATACAATAAATCTGTGATACTATTATTCCTATTTTAGATAATAATCGATTGAATTTTAAAGAGGAAAATGCAGAAAGTGGCTTCTGGCATGGACCAGTTGATGGACTGTGTCTGTCATTTAAGGGCCAATCTAGCTACGTTTAGAAATCCTCATCAGCAGAAGGCTGGCCAGCTGTGGCTTGAGCAAGGTTATACAAATATTAAATTATAGAGTCAACATGAATTTGCATTCAGGTCTTTCCATGCTTTCTCTTGTTTGTTTGTTTGTTTTTTTCCATAATGCTATGCTCTAGTATGGTTTATACTACTCAATTGAAGAAATGAAATATCATTAACCAGTCTAAAATATCTATTAATCACATTTAATAGTCACATCACTGTTCAAAAGCAGTTGACATAAATACAAATGGCCTCAGAAAACATTCCTTTATTCTGGAAAAAAAAAAAAAGCTCCTACCCTAAGGATTTATTTATAAACATTCCTTAGGAGGAAAAAAATATAAGGCACCTTTTGGTGTTATTGTGGATTTATGTTATATATCTCTTTGTAAAAAATTCCAACAACTTCACTTACATTATTTCATCAATTCTACCTTACAAAAATCAGTAGTTAGGGAGTAGTAATGTGTTTTATTATCAATATTTCATAGCTGGGGAAAATGAGGCACAGATTGGTTGGTCATTCATTTAGTGAGTTAACTGAGACTATAAACCAGGTGTCAAGTGATAATAATGCCTGTTAGGAGATGTTAATTATAGTGACTCAAAACCTCAAAGAGGTTATAGGAAAAGAAAGAAGTATATATTTGGAAGAGTTTTCTTCATGATGTGAACTACACATTTTCTGCTTAGTATTTTATCTAGTTTTTTTCCCTGGGCCTATCTAATTGCTTTATAATCTAGTGTCCTTACTTAAATAAGATAAAGCAACTTATGTAGACAGACCATTTTTACAAAGCTTACCTCCCTCAAATAATCAATGTTCGACAATTCCATAGCTTCCTAACTAATCAGAACAATGGAAAACATTTTTAATGTACTGTGATTTTAAGAATGTATTTTTTCGTATGTGTGCTGTAAAAAGTTATCCTTGTAGGCACAGCAAACATTTCACTAAGATGTAGTGTGAGAGGAAAGAACCCAGACTTGAACAAAGAAAATGGGGCCCGGAATAGGCTTATCTGAAGAGAGACAGGATTATTTGTTTAACCAGGGGTCCCCACTTTATTATTAGACACATGCCCTTTGGGTGATAATTCCTGGCAGCTGTGTCAAAAGCAGGAAGGCCACATTCTCCTTTGTCTGCCTGGTCTCCTTTACTTTAAATAGTGAACTGTGCCTATGTAACCTCAGGGTTTTAGTTAGCCAGAGCAATGGGGGCAAACACACAGGGTCTTCTCATCTACTGTACTGCAAAGAACTCTGCTTGATAAAGTTTCAGTGTTACGTTGGCCTAATGTGATAGCAGCACAGATTTGGAATTAGTGAACACCTTTCAGCCTTTCCTCACCCATGAGGAAACTGATGACCACTTCTATAAATTCATAAGATGATTTCATAGCATTTAGAGCCAGAAGAAACTGTAAAGACTTTCTAAAGCAAGCCATTTACTTTACAAATTAGGAAACCTGTGAGATAACAAGAATAAGGATGATGATGATGATGATAGCTAACACTTATATAGCACCTATTATAAACTAAACTCTTCACGAATATTTCCTCATTTGATTCCCACAATAACCCCAGGAGTGAGGTGCTATAGTTCCCCTCGTTTTACAGATGAAAGACTGAGGCAAACAGAGGTCAAGTGACAAATCCAATTGAGCCTTGATTTAAACTTTTCTTCATGACTTTAGCCAGGGCTGGAGAATCTGCAGCCTGGAAGCCACATGTGGCCTTCTAGGTCCTTGGGTGCATCCTTTTAACTGAGGTCCTCTAGGCCCTACATTTTATCCACTCCGCCACCTAGAAGATTTATCCAGGGCCACATAAGAAACTGAATTTGAAACTTGGTCTTCTGACAGCCCATTAAGTGTTCTTTCCATGGGATAGTTTGTTCTAGACTACCTCAATTAAATAGGAGTATCTATTTTCTCTTTCTTTTTTCATCTGATTAGAAGATTATTTACTATATCCCTGATTTCTTTAAAGATCATACTCAGGGATTCAGTTTTTAGTATTATCTTCATTAGCTAAAACTCTACCCATATAAATTAGGCCATTTTCTGGCAGCCCAGTTTAGAGTCTAGAAGACATGATTTGTAATTTTGCCTTAGACTACAAACTATCTTTGTGACCCTGTGCAAGTCACTTCATCTTATTTATATCGGTTTCTTCATCTGTGAAATGAGCTGGAGAAAGAAATGGCAAACCACTCTAGTATGTTTGCTGAGAAAACCCCAAACAGGGTCATAAAAAGTCAGACATAACTGAAAAGACTGAACACTAACACCAAAGAATTACTCTGATGCCTTTTTATTATGGAACCTAGGATTCTGGAAGGTTGTGTTAGGACTCTTCATGTTGAAAAATGACTTCCAGCAGGGACCCATTGATGGACTATGTCTGTCATTCAAGGATCAACCTAGCTGAATTGTGAAAGACATCACTAGAAGCCTGTCCAGTGGACGATGCTTTTCTTAACTTCAGAAAATTTGCGAAATCATCTCCTGCAGAGTTGTGGTCTGAAATATCAGAGGGAGTATGAATTTGTAGCTAATGAAGTTATAACTCTTTGGGGAGTTGAAGAATTCCAGAGAGACTTGAACTGGACAACTTAGTCCATTAGGTAAACGAGTCAACTTAGTTCATTTTTTTCTTTAAACTAAATCAAAGTGTTTATACATGCATAGGAGCGAGTAAGGAGAGCCTGTGGTATATTGGGTGGACCTCCTGCTACCATCTTCTGGGAGGACATGGGTGAGTCACATGGGATAAGCAGGCATGAGTGCATTATGATTCACTCATATTTGGAGGGCATACCCACATTCTTAAGATCACAGATCCATTGAAATATTTTAGCATAGGCATAACTCTCCCTTCTAGGACTTTTTTCCCTTTAAAATCTAATGATATGTGATTAGTTTCTGAATTATTTTTACTGAAACCAGTGGACATGCAGAGATGGTCACATATAGAAACAATCCTTTTAGTACAACTAATGTTACAAAAATAGCTTGTCTGATAGAAAAAACAAACAAACAAACATGATTTCCAGGAGTCCAACTACAGTCATTGAACTGGACAGATATTCTGTATAACAAAATACCACTTCAACAAAATATCTCAGTCCTTGAGTTCATTTCATAAGAATACATTAAGTACTGTTAGAGGGGATCTAATGCCATCTTTTTCTTAGTTCAGGTTAAATTTGGGGATAAATGGAGCAGTCACAAGTTATCGAGTAGTTAACAGAAAGAGTTTACTTTGCCCTAACACAGTGGCACTTCAGCTTTGGTTGACAAGTTTTCACTCCATGTGGAAGCATGTCTTGGCACCAGGATTCTCACTAAGGGTGAGAGATCTAGACTCCAGATGGGTGAGACTTTTTACATACTTAGGTGAACAGGGAACTGTGGTGGCGGGTGGGGGGTGAGCCAGTCCTATTCCCAGGAGTAGGGACAGCTTTGTCTCCTTTTAGAGTAGGGCTTCTTAAACTTTTTCTACTTATAACCCCTTTTCCAGTGTTGGCAGTATTCTAGGGTGTTAAGTGTTAAGTGGCTTGAGTACAAAGTGTGCTTGCTTTGTGTTTGGAACTAAGTCTGCAGTGATGTTGGTGTGTGATACCAACATGGGTAAGTCCTGACAGAAACACCTTGGATTCATTATATTTGATTTTGAATTAATTTTTGGTCATTGGGCATTCAGAAACCTTTTAGTGTTGCCAGATTTTTCTTGATCCCATATGTGGTCATGACCCACTGTTTAAGAAGAACCCAAATCTCTATCAGAAAAGGACAGAAGGATGGGTAGGACAGAAGAGGGGAAGGATAGATTTAACTCATGTTATGGGGAATAGTTCTAGACACTGTCTGTGTCTATAAGCAAGGTAACATTTGGAAATGGTTAAAGAGTCAGCGTTAAGAGAGGGAAGATCTGGGTTCAAGTTCTGTCTCCAACTTGTGCCAGCTTTGTGCCTCTGGGCAGGTCACTTTTTCAGTGCTCTGGCAATTGTAAAAGAATTAGTTGACTTGAAGGTGCTAATCTGCCTTGGTAAAGGGAGTTTCCTTCTCTTGGTATCTATACCAGGGAAAGCATAGGACAAGTCCCTATCCCCCTCCTCAAGTGTATGATTTGGTTGCAGTGCCTAAATAAGACAAAGTTCCTGCTTTCAATGAATTTGCTGTTTAACAGGGAACATGAGAATCCCAATAAAAAATTATAATGCAAAAATAATGTGATGGGAGTATAATACAAGTACGATCATCAGAGTATAACTAGAGTTCATAGAAATGAGAAACTATTTTGAGTGAGGATGATTAGGAAAGGATTTAAGAATGAAGTATTATTTGGGTTGAACCTCGAAGGATGGGGAAGATTTCATCACAATTAATGAGTGTCAGAGATAGCCATAACTGGAGTAGGAAGAGCATAATTGACACTGTCTTCTGGAGCACAGAAAATTGGAGAGTCATGAATGAATGAATGAGCAATTATTAAGCACTTACTCTGTGTTGAGCATTGTATCAGCAAGTATTAGCTTCTTTAGCAGGCAGAAGCAACTTAATTCAGCACCAAGCTATTAAGAACAGTAAAACCAGGAAGGTAGCAGATGCCATGGGTATTGAGGTGCTATAGAAGACAGAGGGCTGGACCTGGAGTCAGGAAAATTCATCGTCCTGAGTTCAAATCTTATTAGCCACGTGACCCTGGGCAAGTCACTTAGTCCTTTTTGTCTCAGTTTCCTCATCTGTAAGAATAGCTGGAGAAGGAAATGGAAAACCACTCCAGAATCTTTGCCAAGAAAACTCTGAATAGTGTCATGAAGAGCTGGGTGTGAGTGAAATGACTGAACAACAGCAGATGTCGAGATGAAGCAGTCTCTCCAGTAACAGCTTCAGAGAGCCTACAGGGCTTTGCATCTAGACATCTGAGATCTTCCTCTACCAGGAATGGAATTTGTCTTAAAAATATTGTTCAGAAATGTCCACTTGAGTTGCTTGTTCTGGTTTGGGAACCAATAGTTACACCTTTAGCTGTAAAAGAAAGAAGTGAGTAGCAGAATTTCAGTTAAAAAGAGAAAAATGGTAATAAAGGCATGGAAGGAACAAAATATAGGGGTATGTCTTGGAAATTGTGAAGAATCCAATATGCCATTAGGCTGGAATAGATTGTATATCATGGGAAGTTGAAAGGGATAAACCTGGAAAGGATATTTGCTTTCAGCTTGTAGAGGTCCTTGAACACCAGAAAATCTGCATATTATTCAATAAATAAAATAGTATTTGATAAATACAAAGAGTATAACAACAATAATAACATTTGCATGGCACATTATGGTTTGCAAAACTCTCTAATATGTTATTTCAGTTAGTCTTCATAGGAACCCTGAGAGGCTAGTTAATATTATTCCCATTTAACAGATGGAGAACCTGAACCTGAGAAGTTAAGTGACTTTCCCAGAGTGACAGGGCTAGTCATTTTCTGTGACAAGATTTGAATTTGTCTTCTTGATTCCAAGATGAGTACTCTTTCCACTGTACCACTTGGCTGTGTAGTGGAGAAAAAACTGGCCTCTGAGCCAGGAAGACTAGGGTTGGAGTCTTGCCTTTGCCGCAAAATGGCTGGTGATCTTGGACAAGTCATGTAATCTCTTAGAGCTCTAGACAACTCTCTAAGGCTATAACTTGAAGAAAACTTGCTGACTTGTATTGGCAAAGGAAAGAATTGACCAAGGAGTTCTCTATGCCAGTGCAATTATAGATACAGTCTGCCTTTTTCCCTGTTTCATCATTGGTAGTTGGGAGCCGTTGAAGGTGTTTTTTGTTTGTTTATTTTCCAAAGGAGTGATGTGATCAAAACTAGGCACTAGGAAATAAAATTTGATCGCAATGGTAGTATGGATTGGGAGTAGGGATGAGTAATATTCAGAAGGCAGCATATTGTAATAGAAAGAGAATTTTATTTTGGAGTCAAGAAAACTGAATTTTATGCTTTATCTGACACGTCATATTTCTCTAGTCTTCAGTATCTTCTTGGGGATAATGATATATGTACTATCTATCAAACAGGGTCATTATAATGAAAGTAGTCTAAATGTAATGATGGGCTGCTTTTATTATTTGGAGATGCAGAAGACTTAAACAATCAGGAATCTCTTGTTAGAGTCTAGGTAGGAGGAAGGGAGGATAGTGAGAGTGGGAGGGAAGAAAGGGGTAGAAATGTTGGATCATGGTAGAGATAGAATCAACAAGGCTTGACAATTTAGGACTGATTGTTTGCATGACATCTGTAAGTAATTAACAACTGAAATATTGGCAATATTGGCATAGCTTCATTTATGAAATGAACAAAAAACAAATCATCATTTAGTTAGAATGGTAAAGCACATACAACACCTTTAGAAAAACCACACTTCTTGGTAGGAGATAATCTATGCAAATATGGCTTTGGATTATTTGTAATATTTTATCATAATATAATATGATATGATGTGATTATAATATAAAATATAACATAATATAATATAATACAATATATAATTAATATAATATATAGCACATAATATATAAT
This sequence comes from Pseudochirops corinnae, assembly GCA_028646515.1. NCBI lineage: Eukaryota > Metazoa > Chordata > Mammalia > Diprotodontia > Pseudocheiridae > Pseudochirops > Pseudochirops corinnae. Next base: position 110,831 of record JAQQSV010000452.1, read on the forward strand.
AGAAATCTGCATTTATATGCACAAATGTCTCATTTGGTGTTTTAGAACCATATGTATGTATGTGTGTATGTATATTTCATCTTTCTGCTAAGAACATTATTTTACTTGTAGCTTTCATTAGTCCTCACAATGCCCCTTTGGAGAAGGTAAAAATCACCTAGTGGTAAAAGGGACCTCTAGTCCAAGCCCTTCTTTTTACAAATTGGGAAACTGAGGATCAGAAATATGACGTCACTTACTGAAGGCCACATAGGTAGTAAGTGGAATATCCAGGATCTGAATCCAAATTCAGTACTCTTTTGAGTGACCCACATGATTTTTATCATCTTTGTCAGATACCAAAGTATAGTGAGGAATACTGAACTGCTTAGCAAACAGTGAGCCATTGTCAGAGCTAAGAACAGAATCCAGAACTCCTGGTTAAGTGTAATTCAGCTCTTTCCTCTCCTGTATCAACACAGGAAAATGTGCTAATTATAATTATGTGATTTTCAGCCATTAACTGCCCATAAACCAGACATAGCACCCTCTAATGAAATTGAAGAATGAAAGAATTATTTGTCATATCTTAACCTTAGCTATTTTGAGTTTCCCTTCCTTTGCTTATTCTCTGAAGGAGATAATAATAAACAACAAAAATTGTAAAAAAAAAAAAAAAAGAGAACAAGAGGGAGGAGAAGAGGGGGGACCGAGAGCCCAAATAACCATGTCCTGAATAATCAAGAGATGGTGGTAATTGGGAAGCCAAGACAATACAACCTTTTATCAAACAAATGTTTAAATGAAAGACCTAGGGAATGAAACGTATATTCCAAAGCCATTTCTTTACTTTCAGAGGCTGAATTTAAGCCAAATTAATCTCTTCTAACTCAAATCCTCTTTAAAAGCAAATGGCATTGCTTATCTCCCAGCATCAGTAAGTCCTGTGAACCTAAACGCTGTTGCTTCTGCAGGCTTTTTAGCTCAGTAGTTCCTAAACAACATTTCAGCCTTTGCCTTGCTCTGGAAACTTCCTTTTTTCCTCTGGAAACACCAGTTACTGTGTTTGCCAAGAGTGACATAACCTTGAAGTTATTTGTTACATTTTCCAGTGAACAAACCCAGCTTGTTAAGGAAATGGGCCGGCTACATCATTAGCAAAGAGCACAATAGAGGACTCAGAAATCAGTCTGGACTAGTTCACTCAGAGTGCTTCAAGTTTCTGGGAAATAACTCTCGTTCTAGAAACAATCCAATATTTTCACTACAACCGCATGGATGGATTAACTGGGAAGGGTTGACTGGGGAGTGTGTCACTCTCTATTCCTAAATGGTGTTGATATGCACATGCTTTTTAGTGGCTGGTATTACAGTTTAAGTAAAATCATTTAAATACCCCATAAGGAGTTTATTTTACATAATAAGACCATTGTTGAATAAATATCATTTTTAAGTAAGAGGGAAAAGAGGTAACTCTATGAATTCACCTGATGACTGTTAATTTTTAAATATTTGAAATTTTCAGATGGGAACTAATTAGTTAACAATCCTTATATAAGCAATACGAATTCTACCAAATTAATCTACAGAATGCCACAGTGAAAATGTGTTGTTTGACAAGGGCCAGAGAAGACCTGATGATTGAACTAACCCACAACTGATAAGTTATTTTATTTTTCTTCTTTGTATGCTAACACTATAACACATTTTAATACTCATTGAGACAAATTCCTATGTGGCCCTAAAAGACCCCTGCGTTATGAGTCAGACAATTCTGAAAATTTCATGAACTAGTTTTTATCCATCAAGCTACTTTTTAACATGCAGAAATGAATTTTTTTCATAACTCTGTTCCCACTTCCAAATAAGGCCAACTTTTAAAACTTAAAAATCATCTAAAAACCAGATCTCCCCTACCCACCCACTCCCAAACCCAACACATGATGCTTGTTTGAGTTCCCTAATTTTGCTAGGGAATCTTGGTTCTGTTCTATAATCTCCCCCAAACTATCTGTGTGACCACATGGAAAGTGATTTACCTTACCCAAGACTTGGTTTCTTCATCTGAGATAGTTTAATTTAAGAGGATCTCTAAGTTTCCTAACTTGAAAATTCTATGCTTCTATGGTAGTTCATTTTCAAAATGGACATTGCAATAGAAAGGAAATGTACAACAGAGAACTATGACTTTATATTCGTAATTAGAAGGAATAGTCATCCCCAACTCTATAATTTATAGTGTGCTGCATGATAATACACATTATCTACTCAGTGCTGAGAAAACATCTCAGCCAAGGAAGCAACACAGTATATGTCATCTCCTGCTCTGGAGATTTGAAAGAAGGGAATAGAATTCCATCTTCCTGGGTATGCAAAGGTCTGCCTGAAGACAGAAGGATGAACCACTATGGGGAAAAATAGAAGTTTCTAGCTTCTGTCTTCAGTAAAACCTCAAGGATTTAGATTCAATTAATTTGGAATATATGGTAATTCAGAGAAAGTCTGTGTTGATGTTCACATTTTTATGATGAAAATGGGGTTTACTGGAAATTCAGCTAAATGGTATAAATAAGATTCAAGAAAACTGCTTAGCTTCTCTTGGAAAATGAACAAACATGTGAACAACTACCATGCTAATATTATATGCACATGCATATATACATGTATCAATACATATACATACATACACACATGTATATATGTAAGTATATGTATGTGCGTGTTTAGTGACCTACCTAGAATTGTTTTACGTATTTAGGTCATTAGTGATTAAGTTTAAAATTTAGTTTTAAGATTAAGATTAAAGATTTAAGATTAAGTTTCATTAATGAAACTGTTTTTATTTTAAAATCATGTATAATTCAGACTTTTTTACTTTATAATTCTAACCAGTATTTCCTTCATCCTGAGTTAGATTTTAAGGGCCCTGGCAGTCTTTTGTACATATATTTCCATTTTTTTTCCTGCCACAGTATCTTATTCTCAGCCTCAATAAAGCTCTGCTGATGATGGCTAATGATAACCTTACTCCCATGAAACACATTAAAAATATCTCTATTCTTTGTCCACAACTTTAATATCATATTTCTTGTAAAATGGAAACATGTTAACACTGGATATTCTCTGGTGATTTCCTCATCTTACTGTCTACTCTAACATTCTTAAATATATAATACAAGGCTTTTTATAATCATGACTATTTGATGAATTTATATGATTTCACATTATAGAGATTGAGAGTTTGATACCAATTCTAACTGGTTTGAAATAGATTCTTTGGAATATGGATATGTTTTGAAATTTTACATATTGATTTAACTGTCGAAAACCATCTGGAGGTGTATGTATACATATGTTTTATGTATTTACAGTAAAAGGGGTAAAATAAGGGGAAGCCATTACTGTAGAACCAATATAATTCTCTATATTATTTCATATTCAACATAAAACTGGCGAGAATTTGTGGCCAGGCACTATCTGAAGTATTCTGTTCTGCCCCAAGCAGCTGGTACGGTAGTGCCTGCTGATAGTTGTGATAGCTGTCAAACCATATGCTTATTCAGGATCAGTTGCCTTTACTGTAAGCGTGACTACGTGTTAAACTTTTCATGGCAGTAGTGTTTAGGATCACTCTAACAGTTATTTAGCTAATGCTGACACTGCTGTCTGCAGGGGGGAGGAGGGGGACATAGTACTAAGCTTAATGGTCCCAGTTCTAATTGAAGCAATAGCTGATAAATTTCCCCAGAATTCCATTTGGCCATGTATTGTTTGTCTTTTCCTGAAACTCTGAGCTGCTTCCCACTCTCATATAGTGATAGCTGTGATAGCATAACCCTGTCTGAAGAGCATTGTTGTGGTAAGATATATACCTTTGAACTATCTTGATAGTCACACTTTTTTAAAGTCAGTTTCATAGGACATCTTCCATATCTTTTTGCTGTTATTTTTTTTGGGGGGGGGGGAGGGAGAGGAAACTGTATAAATGAAAAATCAGATAAGTAGCAACCTTAGGCTAAATGTTATCTTCTTAAAGTTATTTTTTTTCTTTTTGGAGGGGGGAAGGCAGGGCAGTTGGAATCAAGTGACTTGTTCGAGGTCATACAGCTAGTAAGTGTTAAGTGTCTGAGGTGGGATTTAAACTCAGGTCCTCCTGACTCCAGGGCCAGTGCTCTATTCACTGCACCACCTAACCATTCCCTTCTTTCAGTTATTAACACTATCATCAGCTTGGGTTCTTATTTTCAAAAGTAAGCAGGATTTTAAGGAATGGTATCTGCGGTGTATGCATAGAAAAATGTGTGGCATAAAGAGTATTGGTTCACTAAAGTAGAGTTAGACATATGTATTTAAATCTTGCCTCACACACATGTTAGATCTATGACCCTGGGGAAGTTATGTGACCTCTCTGTTCCTTGGTTTTATTCCTACTTAAATAAGGGGATTGGGCTCAGTGGTATTTAATGTTTCTAGCTCTAAATCATGTGGTCAGTCAGCAAACCTTTATTAACCACCATGTGCCAAGTTTGGTGCCAAGCAGTAAGGGTACAAAAAAAGATGCAGTCACTGACCTTCAGAAGCTCACATTCTAATAGGAGAGAAAATATACAATTAAAAAAAAAGTTTATTTACTTTTAGTTTACGACATTTAGTTCCACAGTCCCTTGAGTTTCAAATTTTTTCCCCCTCCCACTCCTTTCCCCTCCCTCTTCTTCCACCTCCTCCCTGTGGCAGCATGCAATCAAATATAGAATCTACAAATACCTTGAAATTCAACATTAGTCAAGTTGTAAAGGATTATAAACAATGGAATGAACAATGGGAAAGAGGAAACAAAACAAAACAAAAAATGAGAGAGAGCAAGTAGTTGTTTCAATCTACATTCAGGTTCTGTAGTTCTTTCTCTGGATGTGGATATACCTTTCCATCATGAGTCTTTTGGAGTTGTCTTACAGCCTTGCGTTGCCGAGAGGAACCCAGTCTATCAAAGTTAGTCATCATACATATGATGTGTCTGTAATTGTGTACAATGTTCTCCTGGTTCTGCTCCTCTCACTCAGCAACATCATATGTAAGTCTCTCCAGGTTATTATGAAGTCTGCTCCTCCTTTCTTACAGCACAATAGTATGTATAGTGGTGTTGCTGGGTCAAAGAGTATGCACTTATTTATAGCCCTTTGGGCATAGTTCCAGATTGCTCTCCAGAGTGCTTGAATCAGTTCACAACTCCATCAGCAATGCATAAGTGTTCCAATTTTTCTCCATCCTCTCCAGATTTATCATTTTCCTGTTTTGTCAAAAATATTTACATATAAGATAATACACAGAGTAATAGAAGGTAATTCTATAAAGAACACATGAGTGGTTGATGGAGGTGAGAGTGAGCTTCTATACAAGGTGGGATTTGATCTGAGTCTGAAGAAAGCCAAGGAAGTCAGGAGATGGAAGAAAGGAGAGAAAAACATTTCAGGCATGGGGCTAATGAATACAGACAGGGATGGGATTGTAATGTTTAAGGGGCATCAGGAAGGCCAGTGTCCTTGGATCATAGGGTACATGGGAGAGAATAGCATGTAAGGAAACAGGAAAAGTAGGATGGTTCTAGGTTGTGAAAGTCTTTAAACACCAAATAGTGGATTTCATATTTGATCCTGGAGAAAATAGGGAGTGACTGGAGTTTATTGAGTAGGAGAGGGTAAAATGATCAGATCTCAGCTATGGTGAAATCTATATGCCATTACTCCTTTCTGGAGTTTGGTTTTTTTTTTCTTTCTGTCAATCTGTTATACCTTATTTTGCTTCCACATATGTTTGGCACCTTGGCTAGTATAAAATGATCCTAGTTCTTTTTCTATGAATTCTCCATGTTATTAGCCTATGCCCAACTGCTGTTAATTTATACAAGTGTCAGACCTACTAACATTTTAGCCATACGTATCTTCAGTGCCATGACAGGATATTTGAGCTATAGAATTAATTTGGCTATACCTCCTTATCTTTTAGAAGAGGAAAAGGAAATCCAATGAGGTGAAATATCATGCTCAAGGAAGGCAGAAAGTCTAAAGTTAAGATTCAGGACTTTTGAGTCCAAATTCAATGCTCCTTTTACTACATTGGGTTCCTTCTTTATACAAAAACTTTTTGAGATCAATTTTATTCTTAAGTTAGTATATCTCTGTTTATCAAATCACTTACCTTCATTTTTTTCTCTACACTAAAAGAAAACATTGAAAAAGTTTTCAAACATGCCTCAGATCAAATACTACAGTGTTAATAGATGTACCTCAATTAAAAAAAAAATAACACACCCTGTAATGAAAGGGGTTGAAGTAAAGACTTCGTTGAGCCAATTTGGGCATCCCTGGAGTCCTACCTAATGATAAGATCTCTACTTGCTTGTCAAACATAGTTCTCAGGACATTATCTTTATTTCTCTCCTGTGTTCCCATTTTTTCATAGTCTCCTTCCTTTAAACTGAAATAAAACTTAAAATCCATATCATTTGTCTCTCGTTTATCGACATACAAGCTATCAACTTGGATGTTTGTTGGGCTCCTCATGTGGCATTGTATTGTTGAGTACAGGGACTTGCCCTGTATTTCTTGTTATCCCCACTCCATACAGCATAGATGTGAACATACACATGTTGAATTTAATTGAGCTTATCTTCAAAAGCAAATGCTACTAAAAAGAACTTTTTTCTCCTCCAAAAGGCTTAGAGCACCCAGCTGACAAGTTATAATCTTCCTTACATACCCATTAGGTGTTACAATGCTAGGCAAATTTTATAGCCTCATCATTTCTGTCATCATTGATATTCATTTAGTACCTTGAAATCTGTGAAGCATTGTACAAACTCCATCAAAGATATGGGGTATATTTTAAAGATAAATACAGTAATGTCAGGAATGACAGACATCCTGATGAATCTCTTAGTCAAAACTCAGAATCCACTGGTCACTTACAGTCTCATAGTAGTTAGGCTACAATACCTAGGAGGGACACTAACTTCCTACTGGGACTTGATGTAATATCCTAGATGTCCGTGTTCATTATAAATACACACAGATCAATCATTGAGACTTTGAAGTTACTGGCCACTTGATTCATTGACCAATAGAGAACCGAGAAGGGAACGTGTGCTCATTGTCCTACATAGCATTTCCTATTTAGGTAACTTAGAGGCAAGTCCACAGGCTTCAGAGGGAGGTAGAGGATCAGAGAACCTTTTTTTTGGTCTTTTTTTCCAGGCAGGGAAAGACCCTTCCATCCACACCCAACATCTATTTCTAATGCCATTCTTCGCTCCCAGGAAGGTCACTCTGTCTTGACCTGTGCAAACAGGACTTCCTTAGTAACATAAGTTTCCTGCTGAGGAAGAGGCAGAAGAGACAAGGGGAGTGACTTTTGCCTTCTCCATTATCTGTTTCTGGTGCATCCCAGGGTCTGCTGCACTTGAACTTTTATTAGGGGGCAATGCTCATTATTTCTAGTCTGTAGAGACATTTCCTACTTTGGTAGCCATAGGTTACTGAAGATTAATGGTAGCATTTAGTCCAGGATGCTCCATATGCCTACAGGCCTTTAAATCCTCTCCATTATGTATCTTTCATATCACCTGGCACATTTTTTTGCCCTCAATAAATAATGTTTTAGTCAAGGTTAACAGACTTGCCCAAGGTCACTCAATAAATCTCCTCTGATGATGTGAAGAAACAAATGCTGTGCTTGTCTTCTAGCTCTCAGGCTAGTGCTCTCGTTGGCCACACTGCTCCTCTGAACAAAACACTCAAATGTTTTTTTCCCTGTTTGTCTAAAATATCATTTGAAGGCAAGGATTCTTGGAAAGCGGACACAGTACATCCTGGGGCCTTGAAGAATATTACAACTACGACTTTCCAGCATACACATTAAGTCAACTCTCTCAGGCCATCTGTGCTGGGGAATTAGAGACTGGTTTGTAAGCAGCTGTTTTGGGCCAGGGTCCTGGAGAAGGTGAGAGGGTCACTTCTGGGCAATGAATTAAATAATCGCTTTAAATCTGGTTTGTGATGAGGCCAAAGTGTAACCCGAGGGGAGTAGCTAATGATGTCCTTAAACCCAGCGACCCAACTGACTGTCAAAGTCTCCTTTTTGAGGACTTAAGGGATTTGTTGGCAGCTGAAAAAGAAGAACAACGAGTGTTTCCGGATCACCTGCATGCCTAATGTGGCACGACTAAGAAGGCTCTGTCAGTCAGCAAGCATTGACTAAATGCCTCCCGTGTGATGAGCACTGTTGTTTGTCTGGTTTTAGCTGTAGCAAAGCATGCGTCCTCAAGCACCACAGCAATACTCATAAATTTCTCTGGGTATCAGAAAAGCTGATGCTAAAGATAATGTGCTTTGTTATCTTGGGAAAACTACTTGTTCTGAGAATTTTTTTTTTTACCTCCAACAGTTTTGTTGATTTTAAAGGATATTCTTTGCTTTTACATAAATATCGAGATATTGATTTAGAGGTGGGGGAGGGCATGAATGTTGAATATATAGGCCGGACCTGATTGTCCCATTGTCCAATATGGGGACCAGCAGTTATATCAATTGTAAAAATTGTCACTACACATTTGTTATTGGGAGATAATCAGTTCTTCTATTTTCTAATTTTAGCGCTTGGGTGTTGAGTTTTGCTGTTATTATCATTTTGTTTATAAAATCTCTTCCCTGGCGACAGAAAGCTATTTTTTATTTCAAAAATAATTATTTTCATTGACTTCAGTCCCATATAGTTTTCATGTTCCATACCTATGAAATAGCATGACCTTTTAGTTGTCAAATGTGGTAGCAAGAACTCTATTTGAACCCCTGGAAATATACAAAAGAGCTCTCATCTGTCAATGGCCCAAGAAACAAAGGCATAGGATGCCAAAAATTTAACCGCTATTACTTCTGATGTGTATTTTTTCCAATAATCACTGAATTAATGTATTACTGGATAAATTGAACCAAATCTATATTGACATGAAGTAATCATGTAGTGATACTGAGATATAGAGGTGTATCCTAAAAGGTATATTAAGATTTTGAGATAGTTAAAACAAAAACACCAAAACATAAACAGCCAAGTCAAAGGCCTCCAGATTTTTGAGTGGAATATCTCATTCACAGCCCTGTTGATAAGACCTAGAAGGTAGCTTAGAGAACATTTAGTCCTGTGTATTCATTTAAAAGGTGTAGAAACTCAGGTTCAAAACAATTGAGTGATTTTCTAAAAAACATCCAGGCAGTATGCATGAGGACTTCTAAGAAAGAGACAGGCAAGAATAACCTATGGTGAGAAGGTATAGGAGGACCTCCATCAGTAGAGGAAATACCTTTTATTTTGTTACACACACACACACACACACACACACACATATACACACACACATATACACACACACAGTATGAATACGAGAATTGTAAAATTTTACAGTTGGAAGGAACCCTAGATGTCAACAAGTTCAATCCATACCTGAGAAAGCATCCTTTTATTTTTATAAACCTTCCTGACAAGGGCCCTGCCAGGTTTTGTTTTTTTTTAAATGATGCCTCCAAAGATAACCTATTCCACTCTTGGCTCATTCCAGTGTAATTACCAGGAATCTTTTCCTTGAATTAAGCCTAAATGAGCCTCTTTGTAACCTCCATTGATTTCAGTTTGGTTTGAATTCCTTAGAATGTTGTGAGGAACAGCAAGGGGGGGTGTGGATTTGTGATGGTGCAGAATTTTAGTCCATCTTGAGTTATACTGTCATTTTGGAAAGTAGAATCAGAATTTCTGAAATTAAAATCATGCGTCAGAATTTTCCCTTCTTTCAACAATATAATGCTCTTATCTATGGAGGGACAATTCACATTATGTGCAAGAAAGCTGCAAGTAGAAAAAAAATTCTCCCTTCTAGAATGAGAACTACGATGAATTAATTTCTTATAGAAATTTAATTATTAGTCCCAGGAATTGCAATAAATCATATAAAGTAATATGGTTTGAATAGGGTGTAGTTAGCACTGGGAAAGGAGTGCCCAAATTGATAAAATCGTGGATTTGTTCATGTTTCTTTAAAAAAAAAAAATCAATAAATACTGTGAAGTCTAGATTGTTCATGATAATGGAGCACTGGATGTGAATAATTCAAACAGTAAACAAAACCAAAATCAATTGCATCTGATTTTACCACTGAAGTCTCAGAACATTAGAGCTGAAAGGCTCTTTGGAGATGATTTCTCAATTTGCAGTAAAGAAAAATAAGATTGAAGATGACAGAGTAGAGGAAGCAGCTGAGTTCTTCCAACATCCCCCTCTAAACAACTTTAAAATAATGCCTCAAATTGAATTCCAGATTGGAAATGTCAACAAAAGGTCAGTGTGAGACATTTTTCCTGCCCAAGACAATTTAGGAGGTTGGAAGGAGAGGTTTGTAACACTGGAGTGGGGACTGGATGAGAGTACATGCAGTGGCAGTACCAGCTTGGGACTTGAAAGTTGCAGTAGCAATAGTAACAGCAGCATCTTTGAGAGCTCTCAAGCAAGAGATGGTAAGGGAATCTGACAGCTTGTCAGAAAGAGGTTACAAGGGACCCCTGTGCTAGCACTGGGACCAGGAGGGGTGTTTCTTGGCAGCATCATTGTTTATCCTAACTTCTGGGTCACAGTTCCAGAAAGAAGAGCTTATGGTCACAATGGAGCAGGGACCATGAGGAACAGTATCATTTTGGTCCCAATAAAGTAGGAGCCCTGAGGAGTAGTATCACTTGTGACTGCAATGGATCAAGGACCACTAAAAACTTGAACTCAGACCAGGAGAGTGGTGACCATACCTTTCCCCACATCATATCACCTTGGAAGCACCAAAAACTTCCAACCCTCCAGAATTATCTCTGAAAACGCACCATGGTGCTGAAAAAGTCTAAAGCATGGAATAATGCCTTAATAACTCTCAATCCAGTAAACAGAGCTCAATTTTAACAAAGTTTAAAGTCAAGAAATTGACTGAAAAATGAGCAAACAACAATAATAACAAATAACTATAAAAAGCTACTATGGATGACACAAATTCAGAAGACAATGATGTCAAAACAGGTAGAAGTGAAAACTTAAATACAAAACAATGAATTGGACATGAGCCAAATAAGAATTCCTGAAAGAGCTAAAAACTACTTTCAAAATCAAATAATAGCAACCGAGGAAAAATCAGAAAAGACATAAGAGCAATGCAACAAAATTACAAAAAGACAATTTAGAGTCTAGTTTAAAAAAAAGGCACAACATACTGAAGAAAATAAAAAAAAAAACAGAATTCTATAAATGGAGAAAGAGATAACAAAGATCACTGAAGAAAATAATTTCTTAAAAATTACAATTAGGCAAGTGGAAACCAATGACTCCATGAAACATCAAGAAACAATAAAATAAAATGAAAAGAATGGAGAAATGTGAACTATCTCACAGGAAAAACAACAGACCTGGAAAATCTATCAAAGAGAGATAATTTAAGAATTATTGAACTACCTGATTGTCATGACCAAAGAAAAAGTCTAGACATCATTTTTCAAGGAAATATAAATTAAAACTCTCCCCAATATCCTATAACCAGAGGGTAAACTAAAATTTGACAGAATCCAGGAATTATCTCTTAAAAGTGATCTCAAATCTTAAAATGTATAAAGTAGTAATTATCAAAACTATATGGTACAGGCTAAGAAATGTAAAGGTAGATCAATGGAATACACTAGATATACAATTTACAGCAGCAAATAAACATGATAGTCTTGTATTTGACAAGGGTAAAGACTTCAGATATTGGGATAAGAATTTATTATTTGGTAAACATTCTTGGGAAAAGTGGAAAGAAATATGGCAGAAACTGGGAGTGGACCAATATATTATACTATTTACCAAGTTAAGGATAAAATGGATGCATGACCTAGATAAAGAGAGATTTTGATATTTTTAGATATAAAGAGAAAATTTGAAGGACACGGAACATATTACTTATCAGACTTATGGATAAGTGAACAATTTATGAATGAACAAGAGACACAGATATAAAATAAATAATTTCAATTACATTAAATTAAGAAAGTTTTGTATGAAATAAAACAAATATAGCCAAGATTAGAAGGAAAACAGAAAACTGGGGGTGGGGGAATTATAGAGTTTACCACATACAGCTCTCATCTCTAAAATACATAAAGAACTTTGTCAAATCTATAAGAATATGAATTATTCTCCAACTGACAAATGGTCAAAGGAATAGACAGTTTTCCAGTGAAGAAATCAAAACAGTTTATAGTCATCTAAAAATCCTGTAAATCATTCTTGATTAGAGAAACACAGATTGAAACAACCTTAAGATAGCATTTTATATCTCCAGATCAGCTAAAATTATAGAAGGGGAAAGTGACACATGTTGGAGAGGATGTGAAAAAAAATTGGGACACTAATCCATTGTTGGAGGAATATAAAATGATCCAACCATTTAGGGGAGCAATCTGGAATTATGCCCAAAGATTTACTAAACTACCTATGCCTTCTGACTCAGGAATACCACTACTTAGTCTTTACAGAAAATTATTAGAGAAAAAGGAAAAGAAGCTATATGTTCTGAAATATTTATAGCAGCTCTCTTTGAGGTGTCAAAGAACTGGAATTTGCAGGGATGCCCATCAGTTGGGAATGGCCAAACAAGTTGTCGTATATGATTATGATGGAATATAACTGTGGTATAAGAAAAGGTGAACTGATAATTTTATAAAAATATGGAAAGACTTGCATGAAACGATGAAGATTGAGATGAACAGAACCAAGAGAACATTGTATATAGTAATGCAACATTATTTTAAGAATGACTTTGAGCACATAAGTTATTCTGTCTATTACAAATGCCCAAATTAACTATAAAGGACATATGAAGAAAGGCCCTATTGCATCCAGTGAAAGAATTGATAAATAGAAGTCTGCATAGGATAATTTTACATATATACATATCTATGTATATGCATAGATATTTATATGTGTGTATATGTGTGTGTGTGTTTACACACACCTATTTGTATCTGATGATAACCATGTCTAGAGTGGGAGAGGGGAGGGGAGGGAAGAGGAAAGAAAGGACAACTTATACATGACAATTTTGTTCTATTTTTGAAAGGAGTAGAAAGATGTACGTGATAGATTTTTATTTTCATGTACATTTATCTTATTGTACTATATTATAAAAATGCTTGTTTTATTTCATATATAAAAAATAAAATAAATCCCCAATTAAATACTAAAATGTACATCCTGAAAAGCAAAGAAGAGAGTAATAAAAATGAAAGTTAAAAAAAAAATCAAATCCTAAACTAATACATAAAACTAGGAGGTGTCTTCTGAAAATAAACACCCACAGTAATATAGATAATGTATTGGCTGATTTGATTTTTTTTAGAAGAATAAAACCAAATTATGAGTCCTCCAAATAGAAAAAGGAAATGTATTACCAATGAAGATAAATTAAAGCAATTATTAGCAGTATTTTTGCCTAATTATATGGCAGGAAAACTAACAATCTAAGTGAAATTAATATATATTTACAAAAATATAAATTGTCTAAATTAACAGAAGAAGAAATAGGATACTTAAATAACCATATCTCAGGAAAAGAAATTGAACAAGCCATGAATGAGCTCCCTTAGAAAAATATCCTCAGGACCATATGGACTTACAAGTGAAGTCAATCAAATATTTAAGGAACAATTAATCCTAGTGCTTTATAAACTATTTGAAAAAAAAAACAGACAAGAAAGAGTTCTACCAAATCCCTTTTATTACTTTAATGTGCTTTTTTTTTTTTTTTTACCTAAACAGGGAGAGCAGAAACAGAGAAAGGAAACTATAGGTTTACTTTCTTTTTTTTAAAATAATTCTTTTTTTTAAAATGTTTTTTTCTTTATTAATTTGTTTGTTTACTTTTAGTTTACAGTATTCAGTTTCACAATCCTTTGAGTTTCAAATTTTCTCCCTTTTCCTCTCTTCCCCACCTCCCACCCCACCATGGCAGCATGCAATCAAGTATAGGATCTGCAAATACTTTCACATTAGGCATTATTCAGGGTATAAAGAAGGATTGTAATGGATGGAATGAATAATGGGAAAGAGGAAATAAAAGCAAACAAGAAAAAGAAGAGAGAGCAGGTAGTTTGTTTCCATCTGCATTCAAACTCTGTTCTTTCTAGTTTTTTTTTTCTCTGGATGCAGACATTTCTCTCCATCATGAATCTTTTGGAGTTGTCTTATAACCCTGCATTGCTGAGAAGGGTCCAGTCTATCAAAGTTGGTCATCACACATATGTTGTGTCTGTAATTGTGTAGAAATTTCTCCTGGTTCTGCTCTTCTCACTCAGCATCAGTTTGTATAAGCCTCTCCAAGTAAATATGAAGTCCATCTGCTCTTCATTTCTTATAGCACAATAGTACTCCATCACATTCATATACCGCAACTTATTTAGCCATTCCCCAATTGATGGACATCCCCTCAATTTCCAGGCTTTGGCCATCACAAAAAGGGATGCTATAAATATTTTTGTACATATGGGTCTTCCTCCTACTTCTATGATCTCTTGGAGATACAACCCTAAAAGTGTTATTGCTGGAACAAAGAGTATTGAATTATTTATAGCCCTTTGGCCATAGTTCCAGAATGCTCTCCAGAATGGTTGAATCAGTTCACAACTCCATCAACAATGCATTAGTGTTCCAATTTTTCCACATTCTCGCCAGCATTTGTCATTTTCCTGTTTTGTCATTTGAGTCAATCTGACTTGTAAGATGTGTTATCTCAGAGTTGTTTTGATTTCAATTTCTCTAATCAGTTTAGAGCATTTTTTCATATTCTTTTAGATATCTTTAATTTCTTCCTCTGAAAACTACCTGTTTATATCTTTTGACCATTTACCAATTGGCGAATGACTTGTATTCTTACCGATTTGACTCAATTCTCTGTATATTTTAGAAATGAGGCCTTTATCAGAGATATTGGTTGTAAAAATTCTTTCCCAATTTTCCATTTCCCTCTTAATCTTACTTACATTCACTTTGTACAGAAACTCATCAATTTAATGTAATCAAAATTATATAGGCCAACCTTCTTAATGAATATTGATGCAAAAATTGTAAATACTAGCAAGATTATAGCAATAGATCATATATCATGACCAGATAGGATTTCTACCAGGAATACAGAGCTAATTCAATATTAGGAAATCTATAAGCATAATTGACCATATGAATAACACAATTGACAGAAATCATATTATTATATCAATAGGTTCAGAAAAAGCTTTTGACAAAATTTAATGCCCATTCCTAGTAAAAACACTAGAAAACATAGAAATAATGGAACCTTTTTAAAATAAGCAGTATTTATCTAAAACCAAGAGTATTACCTCAATAGGAATAAAGTAGACGTCTTCCCACTAAGATCGTGGTGAAGCCAGGGTGCCCATTATCAGGACTTTGTCAATATTGTTTTACAAATGCTAGTTATAGCATTAAGACAAGAAATAAAAATTGAAGAAATAAAAATAACCAACAAAGGAGCAAAACTATCCCTAGAGGACCCTAGAGAATCAATTTAAATACTAGTTGAAATAATTAATAGCTTTAGCAAAGTTATAGGATACAAAATAAACCCATATAAACCATCAGCATTTCTGTCTATTACCAACAAACCCCAGCACAAAGAGAAAAATAAATATCATTTAAAATAACTGCAGACATAATATTCTTGGGAATCTACCTGTTAAACAAACCAAGGGACTATATGAACATTTTTACAAAACTCTTTTCACACAAATAAAAAATATCAACAATTGGAGAAATAGTAATACTCATGGGTAGGCAGAGCCAGTGTAAAAAAAACTAGAATTTTACTTAAAATAATTTACTTGTGCATTGCCGAAATCTTTCAAATACCAAAGAATTATTTTATAGAGCTAGAAAAATAATTACCTAATTCATCTGGAAGAGCAGAAGATCAATAATATCAGTGGAATTGATGAAAAAATATAAATGAATGTAGGTTAGCAGTAGCAGATTTCAAATTGCAGTACAAATAGTAATCATTAGAATAACATGGCACTAACTAAGACATAGAATGATGAATCACTGGAATAGATGAGGTCCATAATATTACCATAGTCATTTGATTCTTTTTTTGCTTTTTTGGAGGGGGGGAAGACAAGACAATTTGGGGTAAAGTGACTTGCCCAATGTCACCTGGCTAGTGTTAAGTATCTGAGGCTGGATTTGAACTCAGGTCCTCCTGACTCCAGGGCTGGTGCTCTATTCACTGCACCATCTAGCCACCACAGTAATTTGATTTTTGATAAACCCACAGACCTAAGTTTTTGGAGGAAGGCCTCAGAATTTCATAAAATTGTTAGAAAAACTGGAAAGCAATTTATTATAAACCAGGCATATACTAGCATCCCACATTGTATACTAAAATATGGTTGAAATGGATTAATGAATTAGACATAAAATTTGACATCATAAGCAAATTAGGAGAGCATGGAAAAATGTACCCATCACATATGTGGATAATCAAAGAGTTTATGAGCAAGCAAGCACTAGCAACAATTGCAAAAAGTAAAATGGATGATTTTGAATAGACAATATTAAAAATGTTTTGCCCAAAACTAATGCAGCCAAATTTGAAAGAAAGCAGGAAGCCAGGGGGAAAGATTATAGCAATTTCTCAGATGAAGGTCTCATTTCTCAAATACATTGGGAACTGAGTCAAATGTGTAAAATTAAAAGTGATTCTCCAGTTGATAAATGGTAGAAGAGATTAACAGGTGGTTTTTAGAAGAATAAATCAAAGCTGTCAATAGAGACGTGTAAAAATACTCTAAATTACTATTGATTAGAGAAATACAAATGAAAACTCTGATATATAACCTTATACCAATTAGATTGGATAACATGAAAGAAAATAAAAATGATAAATGCTAGATGGGATGGAGAAAAATAGATATACTTTTGCATGGTTGGTAGAGTTGCGAATTTATTCAGCCATTATGGAGAACAATTTTGAATTATTCCCAAAGGGCTATAAAATTGTGCACATCCTTCGACCCAGCAAAACTACTAGGTTTCCAGAGAGATAAAAGAAAATATAAAAGGATCTATATGGAGAAAGATATTTGTAGCAGTCCTTTTTGTGTTGGTAAAGAATTAGAAATTAAGGGGATGCCTATCAGTTGGAGAATGCCTAAAGAAGTTATGGTATATAATCACAATGAAATACTATTGTGCTATGTGAAATGACAAGTAGGATGATTTCAGAGGAATCCTAGAAGAACCTACGTGAGCTGATGTAAAGAGAAGTGAGCAGACCCAGGAGAATAGTGTACATAGTAATAGCAACGTTATAACAATGATTAACTATGAAAGATTTAACTTGGATCAAAACCAATGATCCAATACAATTCCAAAGGACCCAGGATAAAAAAATGCTATTTACTTTCAGAGAGAGAGAGAGAGAGAGAGAGAGAGAGAGAAAGAGAGAGAGATATCTGGTGAAATGAATTCAGATTGAAGCATACCTTTTTATTTTATTATTATACCTTTATTTTATTATTATTATTATGTATTTATTCCTGCTTTTTTGGGGGGCAAAATGGCTAATATGGGAATACGTTTTGCATAACTTTACTTGTTTAATTGACACATTGTGTGCTTGACAAGAGAGGAGGAAAATTTGAAACTCCAATCTTTTTTTTTTTAAATGAATGTTAAAAATGTTTATATTTAATTAGGAAATATTCAACAAAATAAAATATTTTAAAATTGCTTATATTTTCTGAGGACAAAGCTATTGTTTAAGGAAGGAGAAATCTAGGTGACAAAGAAAAATTAATTTCGCTGGAATGTGTTATCTATCTTCTGAATGCATAAAATAGAAAATAGAAACATGAAAAATTTGAAGTTAACTATATTAATTTGTATTCATTTTCAAGTCTCAGGTAGCACAAAATTAGGAAATTATATTACTAACACTTCTTTATGAATTTATCAATGTGTGTTTTGCCTCTGAATACTGATTACAGCCTCTCCATGTCACCCAGTGTGACTTCTGTCTAGATCTTCCCATAACATTCCACGAGGAGTCTCTGATTGAGTTAGGGAACTTTCTTTAATGCTCCAGATATGGAGTGGATACCAAGGGATGACTGGAGTAACTATCCTTTATTCCTTGCTCTTACCTCTTGCCTGATCCACCTTCTTTCCTGTTACTAAAAACTGCTGCTCTGTGCAAAAGACTGGTGCTAAATGCAATTCAAGAAATATCTACCCTTGTTATTTTAAGGATTAAAATTCTTCTTAGTACTTATTGTCCTAAATATTGAAAAATAACTGAATCCTTCTTTCATTAGCTACTATAGTAGATATCCTGGGGAAAAGGGAGTTATTCTTCTATGACATATCTGTCAAAGATTATAGGTTATTTCCCCCTTTATGTTTTGCATCCCGTAACAATCTCAAATGTGTCTACTGTTAGTGAATTTATATAAACTAGTTTTAAAACTCATTTGTTTTTCTTTCTTTACAAGATTCTAAAGAATTGAGTTCCAATAATGTTTTCTCATTCCATATATAGTATATAGTAGATATCCTGGGGAAAAGGGGGTTATTCTTATCTCCTGCTACCTTGCTTTAGAATAAAAACACAATCTATCACATTGAGTTCGACTAGAGTTTTATTTCTTATAATTGCTCAAGATAACTTCTTAATTTCTGTTGAGGGTACCATTATCCTTTCAGTTTTTTAGATTCTGATTTTGAGAGAGGCTTTTTCAGCTCTTACCCATAAAGCATCCCATTTATCTCACTAGTAGCCAAGTCTTATTGATTCTACTTCCATATCTCATTCATTTTCTCTCCACTCTTATTGTGCCCACTTTAACCCAAACCTTCATTCTTGCTTGCCTAGTCTATGGAAATAATTTCATAAGTAGTCTCCTTGCATCAGCTTCTCTCCTTTCTAATTCATCTTCTATACAACTACCAAGTAATCCAAGTAATGATTCCTGTAGTATAGATCTTACTATGTCTCTCCCTTGCTCAAGAAACTTCAATGGCTACCTATTCCCTCTAGGATAAAATAGAAATGCTATTTAAAGCCCTCTAAAATGTTCTTCTTGTCTATCATTTCAAGTTGTTTACCCATTACTCTCCCTTACATATTCTACATTCCATCCAATCTGATCCACTTGCTATTCCATGTCTACAACATTCCATCTCCTGTCTCCAAGAATTCACAGGCTCTTGTCCATGTATCCAATGATCTCCCTTCTCACCTTTGCCTGTTGAAAACCCTTGCTGCCTAGAAGATTAAATTAAGATGCCAGATCTCACACACTTTTTCCACTCTTTATTATGACTGCCTATCTGCTCCAAATCACTTCGAATTCATTTTGTACATATTTTATATTTTTGTTTCATGCGTGATGTTTTTGGTGAATTAGCAAAGGCTTTTTATAGGGGATGATATTTGACCTAAACGTTGGGAAGATTCAGGTGACTGAAGAGGTGAAGGTGACAAAGGGGAGAACATTCCAGTGAGAGCAGCAAGAGATGCTGACTTAAAATGACACGTTGGCTTAGTAGGTAGAAAGTGGACCTTAGAATCAGGAAGGAGACAAGGAAGGAAGCAAACATGCATTTATTAAGCACTGTCTGTGTGCCAGGCATGCAGTTAAGTGCTAGGGATAGAAATAAAAAGAAAAAGAAAGACAGCCCCTGCTCTCAGAGAAATTATATTTTAGAGGAGAGGTCAACACAAAAATGGAATCTCAGAAGTGGTGAATTGGAGAAGGGAAGTGGAAATAGTTTTAAAGTTCAGAAAATAAGAAACAGGGAAACAGGGTCAGGGAAGGGAATGGGAATGGGCTGATTTGAACCCCTTCACAGAAGCCGCAGGAAGATGTCAATAGTGAGAAAAGGGGGATGACCTTGTGAAGGTGAGAAGGGTGCAGGTGCAGTTGAACATTCCAGGGTGAGGAGATCCTAGGTGCTAAGGGAAGCAGGCTAAGACGGCAACAGACCCATGGTTCTGAAATCCAAGAAAATCAGGAACAGGGTTTCAGGCAATTCTCAAAGACTGTAACTTGCAAAGCCATTGCCATTCTTTGGTAGAAGGAGTGTCCTCTCTTGGACTTCCAGACATCACTTCGAAACTACAGGCTTTAATCATCTCCCACCAAAGGAAAAAAAAATGCATTTGCTTTCCTTAGATTGCAAGCTCTGTGAGAACAAGGAACTTTGTTATTTTCATTTTAATTTCCCTGGTGCTTAACACAGCCCCTGGCATATAGTAGGTGTGGAATAATGACACGATTTTGCTGAAGGACTTCTATGACATATCTGTCAAAGATTATAGGTTATTTCCCCCTTTATGTTTTGCATCCTGTAACAATCTCAAATGTGTCTACTGTTAGTGAATTTATATAAACTAGTTTTAAAATTCGTTTATTTTTCTTTCTTTACAAGATTCTAAAGAATTGAGTTCCAATAATGTTTTCTCATTCCGTATATCAAGCAAGCAAGCATTTATTACAGCAGGACTATGGACCAGGTATTATACCAAACTGGAGGAACAAAGAAAATGCCCCAATAATCTTTGCATTCAAGGATCTGACATCTGGGGAGTTAACATGTAAATAAATAAGTATATGCATGATAGATACATGCAGAATGAATAGAAAGTTCCCTTAAAGGGAAACCTACTGGCAGTTGAAAGGAGAGAGGAATGTGGAAGGCCTCCTGCAAAAGGTATCATTTGCCTCAATCTTTCTTTCTTCCACTTTTTTTGGAGAGGGGAGGGCAGTGCAATTGGGGTTAAGTGACTTGCCCAAGGTCACACAGCTAGTAAGTGTTAAGTGTCTGAGGCAGATTTGAACTCAGGTCCTCCTGACTCCAGGACAGGTGCTCTATTCTCTGTGCCACCTAGCTGCCCCAGTTGGTCTCAATCTTAAAGGAAGTCAGGGATTCTAAGCAAGGTGAAAAGGAACCACATTATAAGCATGGAAGACAACCAACATACAGACCCAGAAATAAGAGATGATGAAGGTTCCTGTGTTAGAAACAGGAAGCAAAGAAGTA
The DNA here is from genome assembly GCA_028646515.1 of Pseudochirops corinnae. Lineage (NCBI taxonomy): Eukaryota > Metazoa > Chordata > Mammalia > Diprotodontia > Pseudocheiridae > Pseudochirops > Pseudochirops corinnae. Next base: position 131,978 of record JAQQSV010000452.1, read on the forward strand.
CTGCCTTTCATTTGCCCTAAAATGCCTTATTTTTCAGTTTTGCCTTAAACTCTTTTTTATTAAATATGTCTGTAATTCAATTATAAATAGGTTAAACCCAAGTCTATTGATGTTCATATTATATTACCCAAATTGAATATCCTTCTATGTCATTACAGAGCTCTGACGTGCAGGGTTGCATGGGATCTAGGTTTTTGTCTGTTTATTTTTGATGGGTCAGACTAATAATAGTTCTCATTTGTATATTATTAAAGATGATTAAAAGATTTCCTCACAACAGTCCTGCTAGGATGGTAATATAAGTATTATTATGCCCATTTTACAGATTAAAAAAAAAAACAACTAAAGCTAATAGAAGTTAAGTGAGAATTGCCGAAGTTGGTGTTTGAACTCATGTTTTTTTTCCAAGTCTTCTACCACACAAATCTGGCTCCATTTTATAGAGAAAAAAAAATGTTAGCAGAGGCAGCTGTCAGTGCCAGTGATATGTACATCTGGATTCAAAGAAGGAAACAGAAAGGAACAGAAATGAGGTCTACTACTCCCCTGAAAAGCAGAATAAAAGTAAATAATTTCACTCTTGGTATACAGAATGCACCAGCTCTGATAGGTTGTCACTTATTCTTAACTCTGAGTGGATATTAATGAATCCTGAATATAGAAATTCAGTTTAATTCTGCAAAACCCCATTCATGTCGGGGTTCTTTGCATATCTGCAGCTATTGTAAAAATCTTAAGAACATACCTTTTTTTAAAGAGGAGTCCACCCTAAGATGAATAAAAAGGTTACTTTGGAAGTGGCTGTCTTTCATTAAAAAAAAAAAAAAATCTCCAGGTGCATGTTTCATATTGAGAGGAGTTTGTGATTTTCTGATTCCAAACATGATTATTCTTTAATAATAAAAAAAACAGCCATTATTAAGAAGCAATGTTAAATGTGTGTTTGGTTTTAATCATAATTTATTATACCTAGTCCCTTTATTAAGGTTTTTTGGATTCAGCTGCTCCTTCTGGTCCCTCTCTTCTCCCTCTGTCATGGCTTGCAGTTTATTCCTCTTGGGAAAAGGAGCAGTCCATCAATTTGTTTACCTGCTGAGAAGGCTACCTGGCAGTTTCCCTGCACAAAATGAGTGCAGCTCTCTTGTCAGGAGGCTGTTTGATCCTTTCACATAAGGTCTGCCATCTGTTGAATAAATATAGGCAAGAGAAAGTTCAAAGTATATCACATGTGCCCCAGTACCTCCACTGCTGCCTCCTCCTCCTCCTCTTCTTCCTTCTCCTCCTCCTCCTTCTCCTCCTCCTCCACCACCTCCTCCTCCTCCTCCTTCTCCTCCTCTTCCTCACCATCACCACCATCATCTTCCTCCTCCTCCTCCTCCTGCTCCTGCTCCTGCCGCTGCTGCTTCTCCCTCCGTTCCCTTGGAGCGGACCATCCTGGTGCCTCTTTTGTGAAGCGGCGGCTGAGGAGACCCCCGGACTCACCATGGCCGACGAAAAGCCGAAGGAAGGAGTCAAGACTGAAAACAACGACCACGTTAATTTGAAGGTGGCAGGGCAAGATGGTTCGGTGGTGCAATTTAAGATTAAGAGGCACACACCACTTAGTAAACTAATGAAAGCCTATTGTGAACGACAGGGTTTGTCAATGAGGCAGATCAGATTCCGATTTGATGGGCAGCCAATCAATGAAACAGACACACCTGCACAGTTGGAAATGGAGGATGAA
>JAQQSV010000453.1:0-26320 GCA_028646515.1 Pseudochirops corinnae
TTGGGAACTGGGAGCACTAAACTTGGAGACAAAAAAATCCAAGTTGGATTCCTAGCTCTGCCACTTAATTATCCCTATGACTTTTGGTAAGACACTTCATCTTTCTGGACCTCCGTTTCCTCAAATAAAAAATGAGAGTACTGGAATCGTTGACCTCAAAGGACCTAGAAGATCCTTTCAATTTCTGCAGGTCTAGGAGCCTAGGTGAACTCTTAGGTTCCTTTCAATGCTAATATTCCTGGATTCTGTTTTTTCCAAACTAGGACAATATGGGTGGCATAGTTGGGGTAATTCCATTTTATTCCAGTTTGGTGTGTGATTGGAGGTCCAAACTCAAAGCAACAATTTGAGAATTGTAACCCTCATTAAGTCATTTTGGGTGCTTTAGAGATAGATGACACCTTCCCTACTCTGGAAATTTGATCAGGTGTGAGGATCCTAAATTATACCAAGGCTCATCAGAAAGGTGCATTCCACATGTGTGGAATCCAGTCCGACTGAGGCCATTAATCAGATATCTTGGTCACTTTGCTATGCATGTTGTAAACTTCTCACAGGGTACACTGCAGGCATTATGGTCAGGTAGTTTCCTTTGAAGGGCCCTATAGTAAGTAAACTCTATTTAAGTTGGTGGTTTTTTTTGTAAAACCCTATGCCTATTGAGAGACTGAAAATTACAGGGAACAGGGGACATGCTTTATGTGGAAGAGTGATTAACTAATATTCACAATTATTATAAAATCATAGAAACAGAAGGAACCTCACAAGGTTCCTGCCTTAAGAAAGAACAACACCTGAACTCCTCTGAGAATGATTTTAATGCCTGTCTTTAAAACCCTCCAGAGGATATTTTATAAAAGGAACAGTGTCCTGTTATAAGTTAATATAAATTCTATTAAAAGTTACAGAAATGAATTTTTTTGATCCATTGCACTTTGTTTACAAAAAAAAAACTTCTTAAAGACGTCTTCTTAGGAGGAATGATTTGAAACTTTCAGATATAATAATGATAATAATAATAACAATAACAATAATAGCCAGCATTTATTGAGTGCTTACTATATGCTGGGCACTTTACAAATATTGTCTCATTTGATCCTCACAATAACCCTGGGAGGTTAGGTGCTATTATTATACCCATTTTACAGATGAGAAGATTGAGGCAGACAGAGTTCACATAACTTGCTCAGAGCCATACAGCTAATAAATAATGTCTGAGGTCAAATTCAAATTCAGGTCTTCCTGACTCCAGGCTCATTGTTCAATCCACCATGGATTGACAAGGCTAAAATACATTGAGGAGGAGGGAGAAAGGAGTGGTAGTATATAGGTGGGAAGGAATGTAAAAGGGAAATGTCTTCCATGGCTAAATTTTAAATATTTCCCCTTAAAAAAAAGTTTCTGTCAAATTAAAAATGTAAGATCTAGGCTATTTTTGTTCTTGGTTTTCAGAAATCTTTTTCCTAATTAGTTTAAAAAAGAATTTATTGATAACCTTTTTTTTTACAAATTCTTATAAAGGACTAGTCCAGGGGTGGGGAACCTGCAACCTTGAGGCTACATCTGTGAAGTCTGAATTCAGTTAAAGGGCCACACTTGAGGACCTAGAGGGTCACATATGGCCTTGAGGCTGAAGTTTTCCACCCCTGGACTAGTATTTTAATACATAATAATATAATGGCCAAAGCAAACATTTCTCATTGACATAAATGAAATTATTTTTAATTTCTTAAGCAAGTCACTTTAACCTTTATTGATAACTTTTGTTCCTTGATTAGTTTTAAAAGAAAATTATAACCTGGAATCCCCTCCTATGCCTCAGTATTGGCAATTTTCAAGTCAGCATGTCATCCACACCTTAATATGTGAAGGAAAATAGGTTTACTAAGCTTTTCCAAGTAAATCTGAAGGGAATTGTTCATTAGTCAGAATCTGCAGTGAACAAACAGCTCCCTGGAGCCTCTCTCAAAAAACTAAAAAAAAAATTATTCCCACTGTAGGCACTCCTTGTCAGTCAATATCACTTTCTGCCTCATGCCTTAGTCCAATATCCATTCATATTTAGTTCGTGGAAGCTAAAGACACATCACAGGGCCCACGCTAACTGAGCTGAAACACAAAGGCCTTAGAGGTCTTTTCAATTCTATCTTCATAAAACAAAATAATTCCCTTTTAATGACTGTCTTTGTTTTCTTTCCCAGTTCTATTTAACCAGATAAAATGTCTGGGGCATTTTCAACTGGGTTAAACCACTGTGACCTTCATAATCAGGGAACAGAAATAAATTATATTTTCTCGTAAATGTTAATATGTCTCCATTACCCAGCTGCCTCCTAATCACTGATGTTAGTGATAATATTTAGCTCTTATCAGGCCTCTTGCTCAGGGATAACAAAGTACTTTATTATTCTTAGTAAGCAGTTAAGGAGCCCTTTAGATTTGCAAGGTGTTTCACACACAAGTATTATATGACTTGACTGTGAGTGTTATTAGGCACTGGAAAGAATTTCCAAAGGAGGCTGGTATGGGGATTCATGGTAGAGTGGGGGAAAAAAAAACCCAAAACATTCAGCTGTCTGAGTCCGAATCTAGGTTCTAATCCTGTTTCTCCCATTGACTTATCTGTGTGACTCTGGTCTTACTAGGGGTGAAAGGGGGAGAGGGGAGGAGGGACAAGCCTTAAGGAGATGAAATAATGAAAAATGACACATGGTGAAATAATGATGATTCTGTCACCTACAATTTCCTAAAATCATACCAATAAAAAAATTATGAGTTCTGAGGAAGGCTTAGACTCATTAAAAAAATCAACTGCAGAAAGATAATCCTCAGTTGGGGTTAAGTGACTTGCCCAAAGTGCCCTGCTAGTTAGTGTGTCAAGTATCTGAGGCTGGATTTGAACTCAGGCCCTCCCGATTCCAGGGCTGGTGCTCTACTCACTGCACCTCCTAGCTGCCCCCGATGAACTCTTAACACAACACAGACCAGTGATAGGGAGGCAAGGATCCTTAAAGCTGTAAAAATACATATTTATACACATAAGTAAAAACCTTCCACTTCCTCTGTATTAGGACTTGTGCCTTTTTTTTTTTTCTGGAGACAGCTAGTAGGTGTCTGAGGCCAAAGTTGAACTCAGGTCCTCCTGACTCCAGGGCCGGTGCTCTATCCACTTCCCACCTAAGCTGTCTCGACTCCTGATTTTCCCAAAGAATATTCATAATAATAGATAGCATTTACACGGCCCTACTACATGTCAGACACTGTGCTAAGTGCTTTACAAATATCTCATTTGATTCCCTCAACAAACCTGAGAGATAGGTGTTATTATCATCCCTACTTCCCACTGAGGCAAACAGAGGGTGACTTGTACAAAGTTCTATCTATCGAGTGTCTGAGGCTGGATTTCAGTTCAGATCTTCCTGACTCCAAGCACTCTAGCCACTGTGATACCTACCTGCCTAACCTCTGTGTTGAGTAGTGCTAAGTAATATTAAAAAACCACAAAAAAGCAAACCAAACACCAGACTCGGACAAAGCAAGGCAATTAGGGATATATCTGTTCTCCTCCACTCCCATTATAACTACCCATCCTTTATATTCAGGCTGAGGAAGCACAGAGACCTGAGAAGCCTGGCAGAAATTTGGGTTTGCTGAGATTCAGGGTTAACATATTGCCAAAGGCATTTGGAATTTGATTTATCTGTCTACGTAGTCCACAAAGCTGAAAACCAGACTCTGGGCCTTGGTCATTTTGATTTAGAAAACAGAAAGAGGCTCTGCAAATCTGATTGTCCATTTCAGCAAAAAAAACCAAACAAAACCAACCCCAAAACCAAAACTTAAAACAACGCCGCCCCCCCCCCCAACACACACACAAAAACCCCCAACCCAACACAGAGGGATGTTAATAATTTTTTTCAGTTGTGTCTGACTTTTTGTGATCTCATTTGGGGTTTTCTTGGCAAAGACACTGGAGTTGCTTGCAATTTCCTTTCCCAGCTCATTTTCGCAGATGAGAAAACGGAGGCAAACAGTGGCTAAGTGACTTGTCCGGGGTTACACAGCTAAGTACATGTCTGAAACCAGATTTGAACTCATGGAGATAAGTCTTCCCGACTCCAGGTCTGGCATTCCATCTACTGCACCACTGAGCTGCCTTGTTAATAATAACTGTGTGGAATGAGAGTCAGTAAGATCTGAATTCAAATCCTGTCTCAGACTTTTGCTTAGCTGTACCCTCTTGTCACATAGGTGTAGATTTAGGAGTTTGGCTCTGCCAAATGGCATCGTTAACAGCAGAAACCATGCCTCATAGATAAAGCCTTTATACTTGACAAGTATCTGTTGAGTGCTTAATCTGTGTAGAGAGAGAGAAGAAAGTACCATGGCCCTCAACAAACTGAGTGCATAGGGAGAAACTTCAATAGGTCAACCCCAGCTCTACACTCATTCACTGCCACGTATGACCATGGACAAGATCCAAGTCACTTCAGTCTCAGTTTTTGTTATCTCTAAAATGATGGGGATGTAGCAGATGCTTATTTAGAATCCCTTCCAGCTCTGAAGTGCCCCAAATCCCAAGTTTCCTCATCTGTAAAATGGGATTAGTAATAGTATCTACTTTGTAGGACTGTTGTGAGGATCAAATGAGGTAATATGCTTACAGTTTTTCAAACTTTAAAGTGCTTTATAAATGCTATTGTTATTATATATGAAGGTATAAATAAAATAAATTTCAAATGATAATACTATTTTATTAACTAAATGGGAACCATTTTCTGCTCTTATTCTCTCACTAAAGTCCTCTTTCGTTATGTATTTCTTTATTATGTAATATTTTATAACATTGTTTGATAGTATTTCATTCGTAACAATCATGTAATAACATGTTTTATTGCGGCAGGTGACCCTGGATTCTCTACCATTACTCCAATAAAGCACATTCTTTGGGTAAATTCTTTCAAGCCTTCCAGGCACTGACTACGTATCTGTATCTGAGAACCAATCTAGAGAGAAGGTCATCACTAGATTAGGCTCAGCATGATGAATTTTTCAAAAGTAGCAACTCTCCAATATTCTATAGGCTGTAGTAGGGTCAGCTCTGTGAATGAGTAGAGGGAATATTTTTCTCCCTTTCACTCTCTGCTCAATGATGAAAACAACACGGTCTTGGGATTTGGGGCTCTTACTTCAGAGCCGGAAGGGATCCTAGATAGACATCTAGTTCATCCATATCATTTTAAAGATGATGAAATTGAGGCTTAAGAAGCTGATGTGACTTGGACCTTGTCCATGGTAGTAACTAACTGCAGAGCTGGAGTTGACCAATTGGGGTTTCTCCCTATGCCCTCAGCTTGTTGAGGGCCATGATGCTTTCTTCTCTCTCTCTACTCAGATTAAGCACTCAACAGATATTTAAGCACCAAGGCTCTTTCTATGAGGTAGTTTCTACTGTTAATGATGCCATTTGGCAGAGCCAAACTCCTAAATATATACCTATCTTCTGGAGATCAGAGGTTTCAAAATATGCAAAGGGAACAAATGGAATAGATGGCATTAAAAAAAAATTAAGGAAGCCCTGAATTGAGACATTTAAGACTAGACAGGACAAAACATGGAATAATTTGCCTGCCCTGTTGGGAGAGCTTTTAGCATGACAGGATAAGATAATCTCATTTAAATAAATGTGACTTCCATATTTTGAATTTATTTTTCATTAGAATAAAGATCCACAATGACAGGGATAACCATCTGGAGCATTTGCCAGAGATTAAATACCACAAAAAGTGCGGTAAGGTGGAGAAAGTCCATTTCTAAGATTCTCTAGAATGGCACTTCAGTGAGACGTATTATATTTTTCTGTTAATCTAGGGGTAAATTTTAGGGAAAGGATCAAAAAAATAATCACAATAAATAGAAAGTAGATTAATGGGAAAAACTAACAGGAATTAGGTAAGGGTTGGTGGAGCAACACCTTAAAAAAAGGGCTAGGATTTGGCTCCTTCCTTCCCTCCCTTGTTTCTTTCATAGCACTTCTACTGTCATTGAAAACAGGATGAAATGAACCATAGAACAGTGGTGCCAAAATCAAACAGGGTGAGATCCCTGCAGTCTGCTTATTGACTTAGAAAACCAAAAAATTAACATTATCTAAGTTGTATTTTATTATTTATTTTGTTAAATATTTCCCAATTATATTTTATTCTGATTTAAGCAGCATTTGGGAGACACCACTTTATGGTGAAGAGAAACGGGGCATCTTCTTTGTCCTTTCCTGTCCTCTAGGCAAAGCTTGATATTTCAGTCAAATGTTTTTCAGTCATGTTAGACTCTTTATGCCTCCATTTGGGGTTTTCTTGGCTGGATACTGGAGTGTTTTGCCATTTCTTTCTCCATCTCATTTTATGAGTGAGGAAACTGAGGCAAACAGGGTTAAGTGACTTGTCCAGTGTCACACAGTAAGTGCCTGAGGCCAGAAAGGTAAGTCATTCTGACTCCTGGCCTGGCACTTTAACCACTGCACCACCTAGCAGCCCAAACTTGGTACTACAGGCCAAAAATCTATTCCTGCTTCTATTTTTCACCTCTCTACCATGTGAAGGGAAGGGACTAACTCACTCCACCCCCATCCCCAGTGCCTGGAGATCACTGGTGCCTAGCTTTGGAGAAGAGATCCTATGGGCATTTACAAAGGGAATTTAGGGGGTTGCTGCCACAGTGAATTATCTGTCACCTATCATAGCCCAGAACAAAAGATTTGGTATAAGATGAGAGGGAGATTAAAAGTTCCCCAGAACAGGAATTTTTTTTTTGTCTTTTAAATTTTTATTCCATATTGAAAGGATGGAAGAGTTGTGACTGAATAGGCTGAGGAAAGTCAGTGTTGGGACATTCTTGGCTCAAAGCAGCTCCAGTCTGGCAGCCTGTGCCTGTCTGGGATATGTATGAGAAACTGTTTGTCAAAGTGAACAAAGCAACCAGTGTTCCAAAGATCACTTCTATATCTTTAGAACATTTAAAACTGACCCTATTTTTTTTTCCAGGAGCAGTTAGGTGGTGTAATGGATAGAGTCAGGAGGATCTGAGTTCAAATCGTCCTCAGATACTTACTAGCTGTGTGACATGACCCTGGGCAAGTCACTTAACACTGTTTGCCTCAGTTTCCTCATCTGTAAAATGAGTTGGAGAGGAAGTGACAAACCACTCCAGTATCTTTGCCAAGAAAACCCCAAATGGGGTCATAAAGAGTCAGACAGGACTGAAAAATGACTGAAGAACAACAAAAAATTTTCCCTTCATCTACCAGTTTGTCACGTAGACATCACCAATTACACCGGGGCCAACATGAATGGCCTCAACCTCTTGGAATAGCCAAGTTTTATCTCGTCTCGATTCGTGCCTCAGCAAATGTGGCATATGATTTAAATCTTGAAAACAAGGAAGGAGAAAGTAAGCCAGGGTGAAGAGCAAAACTGAATTCTTAGACCAACATTATTTACACAAGAAAGTCTGAAATTTGCAGATCATTAATCACATTAATGTCAGTGAGGTGGAGTAATAAAGAGAATATAGGACTTGGGATACACAAGACCTGAGTTTGAATCTTGCCAAAGATACTTACTAAGTGGTGTGCTCCTGGGCAATTCACTTAACCTTGGTCAACCTTAGTTTCCTCATCTGAAAATGGAAATCATAACAATGCCTATCCCACAGGATTGTGAGGAAAAATCTAATAATATATGTAAAGTGTTCTGTAAACCTTTCAAGTGCTATATAAATTTTCGTTTTTGCTATTAATATTAAAAACGTATACATATATGTAACACATACATATGGTTAAGGCAATTAATGAATGTAGAAGAATCTATCAATCTATCCATCCTCATACTACATCATCATATAATTCTCTCTTAACTAGTGCCTATTATTTTCAATCCTACTTCCATTTGACCAGACAGGCAGCATTTTCAACTGGGGTAAATCATTGTGAACTTGCTGACCAGGGAATAGAAATTAGTTTTATTTGCAAAAAAAAAAATGCATTAACATGTATGTGTTGAGAAAGAGAGAATACTTCTTGTATGTCCTAAACATCTGAGGTATTTTATACTCAAAGAAAGTATCTTGATTCAGTGGGAAGAGCACTGACTGGATGTCAGAGAATCCTGGGTCAAAGCTGGTTTTATCAATTCTTCATCGGTAAAATAAGGGGACTGGATTATCAACTATTTATTTATTTATAAATTAGCAACTATTTATCGAACACCTATTTATTATGTGCCAAGTACCGTTCTAGGGAATGAAATATGTTGAATGAAAAAAAAATCCCTACTCTCAAAGAACTTGCATTCTAATGGGGGAAGACAAGTAAACATAGAAATACACATGTAATAAATATCAAGAGAATAAATACAACATTTTGAAATACATCCCTCCTGAATCATTGCTTTGTCAAAGCAGAGGAACTTGCATAGCTCTATGAAACTATGCAGGGATACCCAAGATGACCCGGTCATAATGGAAGGTTCTGACAAAAGATGATGCCCTGACGAAGGAAATGGCAAACCACTCCAGTATCTTTGCCAAGAAAACCCCATGGACAGAGGTCCATGAAAAGTCATGAAAAGTTGGACTCGATTAAAAGACTGAACAAAAATTGAAATACAAGGAAGTTTGGAAGGTAAGGAACTAGCAGTTGTCAGAATTAGAGGAAAGGTTTCATAGAGAATATGGTTCTATGTCTTATGGAAGAAAGAGATTTATGAGGAAGAGGTGAGAAGCAAGTACATTTAAGGCATGGGAGAATGTCATGTGTGAGGCACAGAGAGAAGGCCAGGCTGATTGATCTGAAGAATAAATGAGGGGGAGTAATGTTCAGTAAGGCTGGAAAGACAGAGTGGAGGGCCATGTTGTGAAGGGCTTTAAAAACTAAATAGTTCATATTTTATCCTAGAATAATAGGGAGTCACTGGAGTTGACTGAGTAGAGAAGTAACTCGGTCAGATCTGTATTTAAGAAAAATCACTTTGGTAGGCATGTATGCAATGGCCTGGAGTAATGTGAGTCTCAAAGATGTCAGGAGGCTGGTGAATGGTGATGAGTGACTGAACTAAGGTGGTAATTGTGTGAATAGACAGAAAGGATAGGATGTTGTGGAGTTAAAAACAGCAAGATTTTACAGCTGATTAGGAGGAGTCAAGGATAATGTCAAGATCATGGTCCTAGGAGATTGAAAGGATGTTGGTGTCTTTCACAGAAATAGACAAGTTTGTAAGAGAAAAGGTTTTAGGAGTTCAGTTTTGGAAATGCTGAGTTTGAGATATTTCTAAGACATCCAATTTGAAATGTTCACTAGGTAATTGGTAATGCAAGACTAAATCCCAGGGGAGAGATTGGGACTGGATATCTAGGTCTGGAAAGTCACCTGCATAGAAATAGTAGTTTAATAAATCCATGGGAGCTGATAAGGCTACTGAAGATATAGAAAAGGGCTTAGGAAAGAACCTTGGGGGGAGGTGCCCACAATTAGGGGGCTGATAAAGATGATGAATCAGCAAATGAGGTATACATAGAACAGTTAGGTAGAAGAACCAGGAAAGAGTGTTCACAAAAACCCAGAGAGGAGAGAGTATTCAGGAGAGGGTGTTCAACAGTTCAAATATGACAGACAGGTAGAGAAGAATGAGGACTGAGAACAGACCACCAGATTTGGCAGCTAAGAGATCTTTGGTAATTTTTGGAGAGAGAAGTTTCAGTTAAAAATTGAGGTCAGAAGCCAGATTGCAAAGAGCTGAAGAGTGAGAAGTGGAGACAGCTTTCTTTTGATTATCAACAAAAAAGGGAGAGGTTGAGAACAATAGTGGGAAGGAATATTAGGGACTACAGAAATTGTTTTTGTTTTTATGGATGTGAGAAGGTAGTAGGGAAAGAACCAGTAAATAGGGAGACTTTGAAAATTCTAGAGAAAGAGGGGACCATTGAGGTTGCAATCTCCTGGGAAAGATGGGAGATAAGATTACACACATATGTAGAGGGATTGATCTTGGCAAGAAGGAGGGCTGCCCCTTTATTGAGAGATTGGGGGAAAGGAGGAAAAAGCTGGAGATGATGTCAAGGTGTCTGAGAAAAAGGGAGAAGAGATATCTCAAGTAAAATATCCTCAATTTTCTCAGTATAGTAAGAGGCAAGGTCCTCAGTTATGTGGGGAGAGAGAGGGAGAGGGAGAAGTGTGGGGGACTTGCGGAGGCAAGCGATTTAGGATGGCTTCTGTGGGCAGACTGAGAGTCAACTAGAGAGGAATAAAAGGACTAACTTGCTGCAGTGAGTGCCCAGCTGAAGTTGGATAATATGATTTTATAAGGATCCTGTCAATGCAGCTGTTACTTCCTCCATCTCCAAGGAGGAAGTGGATGGTGGGAACAATCTAGTGATGAGTAGCCAACAGTGAGGGATTTAAGAGCAAAGGATAGTCTAGAGGTAAAATGGCTTATGATAGGAAAGAGGAATAGAATAGAAATAGAAAATAGATTGGAAAGAGAAAAGTAGAAAAAGAGCAGCATTGATGGTCTGAGAAAACTACCAAGGGATAAAAGTATTGGAGGATTCAGTAGAGACAAAGAATGAGTTTGGGAGGGCTGAGGCATAGGGGGATGTGGAATGATGGTCGGCTGTGGTCAGATAGAAGAATATCAGAGTTTCTAAATAAAGAAGTGCAACACTAACAGGTAATGGTGAGATTCAATGTGGGACCATCTTTATGTGTGACTAATTTGGAACGGAGGTCAAGGAGGCTGAGCAAATGGTAGAGGGTTTGGGAAACCATCATCTAAGCCTGAGCAGAGATTGTGGAACTGAATTGACTTTCACCTCCACCATCTCTACTGACCTTTCTTCAGTCTTCAATCTCTTGATCTCTCTACATCAGGCAATGCTGACATTTCCTCCTCTCAATTTTCTTTTCTGCCTTAGCACCAGTGGCATTACATTCTTTCATTTCTCCTGTCTCTTCTGGCTCCTCTCCCTCATGCTAAACCCTAAAAGGCTACTCTATCTATCTGTCTGTCTGTCTATCTATCTATCTATCTCCATTTCCCCCATTTTAACCTCATTCCTGAACTTGTGAACTTCCAAACTACTTACAACTCCACCTGGGTAGATCTTCCCACCAGGAGTATCAAACCTCTGCAATGGACTTCCAGAGCATATGTTCCTCCCAACACTGGGGGCATTAATCCACTTAACACTTGGACTGTGCCTAGTAGCTGAGCTGTCCTGATTGGGGGGTGAGATATCTCCTAATTGTACCTAGCTGGCCCCAGACCATGTATCTCTTCCCATTTCGCCCTCTACTAAGACACGATACCAGGGCCCCGAGCAGTGAGGACATCTTACCATCTGCCCTGCTGATGTCTGAATACAACCTTTCCTCTCCCTTCCTTTTCGCTCCTTACTCTGGGGAAAAAAAGTTCCCAGATAAATACTACTACTCAGTGTTGTTAGAAAGGGTTTGACAATGGCTTTCCCTATGGCACCACTCGCAACCTCTCTGTCTAGATCACAACTCCCCTCCTTGCCCACCACTCCCCTCATGTATTGTATGCCTTTTGAGGGCAGGGACCGTCTCACTTTTGTGTTTGCATCCTAGTGCCTATTCATAGTGCCTGCACTGCCTAACACATAGTGGTCACTTTAAATAAAGACTTAATTAATAGAAATCTGCTCCTTTTCATTTCCCGGTTTCTGTTAATGGTACCACTATTCACACAGGCTCAGATGCTCAGTCATTTTCTTTTTAAAAATTTATTTGGTATTTTATTTTCCCCCAGTTACATGCAAAAATGATTTCTTAACACTTGTTTTTAAAATTTCCAAAGCTCCAAATTCTCTCCCTTCCTTCCCCACACCTCCCCCCCCATTAAGAAGACAAGCAATTAGATATGTTATACATGTGTAGTCATGCAAAACACTTCCGTAATAGTCATGTTATAAAAGAAAACAAAGGAAAAAAACTCAAGAAAAATTAAGTAAAAATTTTTTAAAAGTATGCTTCAATCTGTATTCCAAGACCATCAGTTCTTTCTCTGGGGATGGATAGCATTTTTTTGTAAGCCCTTCAGAGCTGTCTTGGATCATTCTCAGTTGTTTTACTTCCCAATAATCAATTAGTTGAGTTCCTTTCCATTATCATTGCCAATATGCTTCTTCAAACCAGTATTACCTCTCATCTAGACTATTCCAAGAGCTTCCTAATGTCTCCCTCATTCCAATGTCTTCCCTCCACTTCATCCAGCATTGCCAGGTTAATTTCCATAAAGCATGCCTCTCTATTCAGAAATCTTTAATGGTGTCTCATTGCCCACCAAATAAAGTCATAGATTTTATTGTATTAAGTCAGAGATTATATAGTTCAACTCCACTTCCCAGATGAAGAAATTGAGGCCCAAACAGGCCTAAATGACTACAAAATAACAAACCCTGGACTTAAAACTGTATTTTCCGATTACTTGCCATTCTATACACCATGACACCAAGTCATAAAGACTGGTTTTTAATACCTTTAAAAGGTAATTCTGGTAAAAAAAAAAAAAAAAAAACCTTTTTTGCAACATAGCTAATGCCTTACATTTTGTAAAGCACATTATGGTTTTCAAAGTGCTTTCTCAAACATCTCGTTTACTCTAACAACCTGGGGAGGCAGGGAAACATGGCAGGCAGATCTACAATGGTGTCTGAATGCCAGCCTCTTGGGGTGAGTCACTGTTCTGACTGGCATCACCTGAAACACCATGCCTCAAACTGTTACTCTTAATGTAATTAAAACCATAAAAAGGCATGAAGCTATTTCTACCAGTAATAAACAATATTCCTCTAAAGCTGTGGCAAAGGATATATTATTTTGTTTACTGTTAGATGTGGGAGCTGGCATTTTTTAAATGTGTTAAATCTTTCTAATTCACACCAGATGGAGCCAAATCCATTTCAGCACAACGCAGAAAGCCAATAATGGTTATTAGTGCAAAAAAGCATATGATTTAAAACAACTGCCAGCTCTTCGATGACTAAGATACTCTTTTTCTTTAATAAGAAATGTTGGCTAACTGGTAAACAGAATCCATTTTTCTGAGTCCTTGGAGCTAGGAATTGGGTTCAAGCTCAGCCTCTGACACATACTGGATATGCGATCTTGGGAAATTAAGTCTCTTAACTTCTTAATGCAGTAGGCAATTTTTTAAAGCTTTTCTTATTTTTAATTTTTTTAAATTTATGGAATAAAACAAAGCATTTCCATAACGTAGTGTAATAAAAAAGATGATTGCACATGAAACTACAAATGAACTATACACAACTTTAAATATACAACAAAATTATCATGTAAATTTTTTCTTCCCTCCCTCAAGAAAGTGACCAGTAGACCCAAATTGGCGCACATACACACACACACACACACACACACACACACACACTCACACACTCTCTCTCTCTTCCTTTCTCCTCCCCCCCAGGCAATTCTACAAGACTATAAATTGCAGACCTAGAGAGTTTCCTCAACCTTAAATTTCTTCTAACAATGAAATGGGAACAGTTTCCAGTCCCAGTCCCCTAGTTGTTTAGTATAGAACCACTGACCATTTACATGTGAAACAAATACAGTATTTAACTAGTTAAAAAAAAAAGTTCTACTAACATTAAGAAGTTAAGAAGCTGGCTCGGGGGATAGAGGCCAAGCCTCAAGTTAAGAAGACCTGAATTTAAATCTGGCCTCAGACACTGATTGGCTGTGTGACCCTGGGCAACTCACTTAATCCCTTTTGCCTTAGTTTCCTCATCTGAAAAATGAGCTGGAGAAGGAAATGGCAATCCAGTATCTGTCAAAAAAACCCTAAAATGGGTCGACTGAAAAAAGGCTCAACAATGAAAATAAGATAAAAGAGGTTGATTGTAATTCTGGTTTAACTATCTAAAAGTAGTTTCAGGAAAAGATCTAAGATAAGTTAGGCAGTCATAAAGGGATCTATCTACCTGCATTCATTATTTCTATCTAGACAGATGTGAAGACCCGTGATTTCATCAGTTTAGGGAACTCCCTCCACCACTCAGGAAGGTACTTAGAGGTTGTGACTTGCCCATAGTCAGTGTTGTAGGGCATAATTTGAACCAGGCTTTCCTAACATGCCCAGCACTACACCCTAAGCTGCCTTCAGTCATCTAGTTATATTTTTTCATTAACAGGCCCTTTTCTGGTCAAAGGATATAAACAGTTTTCAGAAGAAGAAATCAAAGCTACCAATAGTCACATTAAAAAAATGCCCTAAATCAATACTGATTCGAGAAATACAAATAAAAACAATTCTGAGGTACCACCTCACACCTACCAGATTGGCCAACATGACAGAAAAGAAAACCGATAAATGCTAGAGGGGATGTGGAATAGGTACAGTGGAGCTGTGAACTGGCCAACCATTCTGGAGAACAGTTTGGAACTACACCCAAATGACTATAAAACTGCACATACCCTTTGACCCAACAATACCATTACTAAATCTTCGTCCAAAAGAGATATTAGGACCCTATATGTACAAAAGTATTTATAATCACTTTTTTTGGCAGCTCTTTTTGTTATGGCAAAGAATTGGCTATTGAGGAGTCAGTTCCATCAAGTGGGAAATGGCTGAAGAAGTTGTGGTATATGATTGTGGTGGAATCCTATCATGCTATAAGAAATGATAAACAGAATGGTTTCAGAAAAACCTGTAAAGTCTTATATGAACCCATACAAAGAGAAGGAAGCACACCTAGATCATCTTAGACAGTAACCGCACTATCACAATGATACACCCGTGAATGACTTAGCTCCTCTGATCAATACAATGACCCAAGATGATTCCAAAGGACTCATGATGAAAATATTATCTACCTTCAGAGAGAACCGATCAATCACTTTGTTTCATGCTTTTTACTGTTTGCAACTTGGCTAATATTGGAAATGTTTTGCATGTCTTCACCATGTATAATTGATATTATATTGCTTGTCTTCTCAATGAGTGGGAAAGGGGGAGGAGGGAGGGAAAGAATATGGAACTCAAATTTTTTTTTTTTTGCTTTTTTTGGAGGGCAGAAGGCAGGGCAATTGGGATTAAGTGACTTGCCCAAGGTCACACAGCTAGTTAAGTGTCTGAGGCCAGATTTGAACTTAGGTCCATCCTGACTCCAGGGCCAGTGCTCTACTCACTGTGCCACCTAGCCACCCCAGAACTCAATTTTTTTTTTTTAAAAAGCAACACTAAATTAAAAGGTTTTGTTCTTTTTTTTTTTTTTAAGGCTCTTTTCCCATGGTCTGTCTCACTGGCCTTAACTCATGACTCTGGCCCTTGGCATTGAGGGATCCTAGATGAAACTAGAATCTATTAATCAACAAGCATTTTATTAAGAAACTATTATATGTTAAGCAATGGAGACACAAAGAATAAGGAGGTCTCTTTTTCCCAGGTCTACAACCTCCACCATTTTTCTTTTAATGCTGGAGCTCCTGTTTTCCTAGCATTGCTCAGTGTCACTTCCACACCATTATTAGGCAGGACAGTGTCTTCAGTGAAAGTTGATACTTATTTCTGAAAAATAAAGAAAAACTGAAGTTGCATGGTCACCCTCATTTTCCTTTCCACTCCTTGAAAATATGAAATCATTACAATGAAAGCTTTATCGTAAGAGAACTACAATGGCACAAAACATCAGTCAACTAATATTTCTATTTTTTTTGGAATGAGTCACCTTTGATGCTTGGTTTGATGTATTGGTTGAGTCTGACACTCCAGTGGCTCACAACTACCTTCAGGATCAAATATAAAATTCTCTAGCTTTTAAAGCCTTTTGTGTCAGGGAAGGGATACAAAGAAAGGCAAAAAACAAACAAATATGAGGAATTCAGAGAACTGTGGGAAGGATTCCATGAAGTGCCTTGACCAAAGGGGAGGACCAGGCACCTACCAAATCTCTGCCCATTCTTTCCCCTCCACAGTGGTCACTGGTCCAGAGTCAAAGACCCTACTGCCCTCCCTCCCCTCTATTCTCTTCTCTACCTTGGAGTGTGCCCTGGGGCAGTCACCTTACCCCTCTTTAACCAGCCAGGCCTCAGGTCTTCAGACTCCTCTGGGGACCACCAGAGGCAGGACTATGGACTTGAAATCTGTCTTGCTATGCCAAACTACCTACAGCCCCTCCCCCACACCTCCTTTCCATTCCTTGTTCAGGGATGGATAATCAAATTGACCGTGTCATTGCTACAGTGAAGAGGCATCACTCAGAAACCCCAGCTTCCTTCCCTGGCCACTGCCCCCCCCCTCCTTTTTCTTATACCCATTCATCAGTTCAACACCTCCTGTGTCTCTATCCCACTCTTCCCTACCCTTCCACTGTAGGTCTGGAACCTGTTCTATTATTCACAAACTGTCTATCAGACCTATGCCTTTCTGTTCATATATAGTTAGTATTTAAATCTCTATGTACATGTTTCCTTTCAAAAAAGCATAAGTTCCATGAAGTTTCCTGTTTGTCTTTGGATCGTTGACACTCAGTATAGCTCCTGGCATGTGGCAGCAGCTTAATACATGCTTACTGAATTGAGGTCAAAACAAGGAAAACCAAGAGAACAATAAATAAAATGAGAAGATAACTAAAACTGAGTTGAACTGAGAAATGGAAAATACAACTGAAGTCCTAGAGAAGATAATGAATCATTTCCCTATCTCATGTTGGGTTCCATGGACAAAATAAACTGTTTCTGAACCTGATATTTTTACTTAATTGTTTTGTCACAAATGAGGGCTCAGTCTGAAGAGATTGGTGAAAAATGACTGATGTAAAGACAAAGGGTATTAATGGGATGTATTTTTTAAGAAAAATGTCAGAAAAGCTAAACATCTTTACCTTTTTAATTGGCCTGAAAACTCATCTTCCTTCTTCAAGTATTTCTTAATTAAATAAAAATGAAATTAAGTAAAGATGACCAGATATTCACCTAAGCTTGTTTACCAACAAAATATTCCTTCAGGAAAAAAATACAAAAATAAAAACTAAATAAAATATATAATTTTTTAATATTTTTAAAATAGAAGACACCTACATCTAGCAGAAAAGATGCCCTCTGAAATCAGTCTTTTGAGCAATCTTCTATGTTACCTAGTGCATCATGCAAACATGAGTTTAATATAGGTATCCCCTCACTTAGCAGAAAACCTACTCCTAAGGAATTTTGGGCCAAGTCAAAACTTCATTCTAAAGAAAAGTGCAATGCATTTTCAAATGTGTAATGAAAGGCAACTCGAAAATGAGATTCATTAAATGAAATTTAACAGTATTTTTGTGGAACTCATCTATTCTGCTAAGTGGGGGAAACTCATACATATTGCATGATGATGAAATTGGACGGTATTATTCCAGTCATGTGCTGGTTTATTTCTGCTTCTGACAGCTGTGTCTGTGATTCATTTCTTTCAGTCTGTGTTTTACCACTAAAACCACCTAGGAGCTTGGCTAGAGAAGCTTGTAATAAAAGCCTACTTGTGACTGGCAGGATTTCACTTAATTCACTTCTGACACCTGCAGCCTCCCCTCTTTGTTGTCTAAACCCAGAATCTGACAGAGGGGCACACACAAGGTTTTAACATGGCACAGAGTAAAGTGCTTTCTGAGGCTGCCACTGAAGAGAAGCAATCGGCACATAATGGGCACTGGAGAGTTTTGGAATCTGATGGTTTTACATACTCCTCTCTGAATAATCTAAAAAATAAAATGAAATGAAGGCGATAAAAACTGACTTTGTACCCTGAATGTGCAACATTCTGGTTTAGAAAAACAGAAGCTAGAGATGTCTAAAAATAGCTGGAGTGGGTGTTAAGCTTACATATCTCATGTCAAAGCTTATTAATAAAACTGATATTTAATACCAGTTATTTATTATGCTGGATGCTTGCTTTACCCAATTTATTTACTATGATATAAAATTCATTGTAAAATGGGTCTTTTTTTGAATTTTACTCAAAGGAGGCTGTTTACCAAAAGAGATTTATCATAAAGTGATTCTACAGCAAAATTTGGATTCAGTCAAAAGGCTGCACTTAAGGATGTAGAAGGCCACATGTAGCCCCTGATCTAGTTGGTCAAATCAGAAAAGTTCTAAGGCTACTAATACAATTGCAGCTGTCAGGAATCCTTTGTGTACATTCTTTTATTAACTAGAAAACGTCTAGAAGCAAACTACATATATACTTATCCCCCAAGTAGATGTAGTTTGATCTTGTTGCCTTTTTCAAGGTAAGATTTACTACTCAATTAAGAATTTGAGCTTTTTATATCTTTTTCATTTCCCTCTTTGGTGACTTTATCCTCATATCCTGGGAAGGCAAAGGATTATTTAGATAAATGCAATAAATTTAAAAAGAGAAATAAAAAAAAATTCTATACATGGAATATCCAATAGTATGGTTTTTTTTTTTTAAATCAACACAATAGAAATTACTTTTAAATAATTTTATTGAGGGAATTCTTTTTTGTAAAAAACATTCAGTCACTAATGACATTGAATTTTTTTCATGATTATTGCACCATCTAGTGGTCTACTCTTAATTAGTACCAAGGTCTCATTACATCCAGCAACAGAAAACCATTTTCAATATAAAAGCTGTATAAACTATACCCAATATACTTTATACACAGACAACAAAGATATATAAAAATAAATAGGTTTTTGTAAAGTATCATTCAGAATTCTCATATCTGGAAACACTGGCTCTACTGTAAGTCTAGAGATTTTCTGGTTTTACCAACTCATTGCAATCATGACCCTTTCCCACCACACTACATTTTTAAGGATGATTTTCCTTGCAAAGATTTTGTTGCAAGATCGGCTCTTTCTTTAAGTGCACTGGCTTCTTCAGCACTTTGGAGGGCCTGTGCATTCCTCAGTAAGAAGTGACTAATAAAAAGCTTCAAACCTTCCCGCAACATTCCCAGCTTTGGGTTGTCAGACACTCTGGGGAAAAAAGTGTAAAAATATGAGAATCAGCAAAACTACTTTGTTTTATATATTCTCCTTTTGCCAAAAATAAACAAATATAAAATAAAAACAATCAAGGACTGAATGTTGCAACAAAATCATTTTCTAACAATAACAATAATACTAAATTTAGAACATTTTATGTACTGACAGTTTAGTATTAAGTTGCTTTGTTTTCCATATCAAGCGCTTTGTGGCAAAATAATCATAAAACCTATTTAAAATGAAGCTTCAAAAATTCCCTCCCACCTTTGCAGGTGGAATCAATTGAACCAAAGAAAAACCAAGGAACATTTCACTCTTCAAGCCATATTCTCCCCATGTCTCATAATCTGATTACATACCTGCCAAAAATTGTGGTAAGTTCTTCAGCTTCTGTTTCCATCAGTAGCATATATAATATTTTCCGTAAAAAGTGGACTCTGGGTTTGTTTAGTTCACTAAATTCAATTACCTAAGATAATATTAATAATAATTTAAAAGAATTTTAAACACAATTAAAAATTTTTTCTAGTGACTTCCAGATATATGTAATTGGAAAAAGAAGAAAAGTAATGATATTCTGAAGGGTTATTATTTTATTTTATAAAATTATGAACCAGATAACAATGTAATACTCCACTGCCACATTTCTAATGAACCACTATTTCTGGTCACAAACGAGAGGCCAAATCTCCATGTGCTTCTTTACCAAAGAGGAGTGCCAAATCCATTACCACTTCACTACAGACTACATAGATGCATACATGGCCTTTGTTTCAATTTCCTTCTTCATTAAAAAATTTAAAGTATAAACTTATAGCAAATTATAAATTATGAATAAAAATATGTAAAATGAGCAAATTAGCAAGCTTATGGGACACTATAGAGATAACCTACTCCATACTTGTCATTGTACAGAAAAACAAATTGAGCCCAAGAGGCTGCATAACTTGCCCCAAGTCACACAAGTGTGACAAATGGACAAAGTGGGATTTTAACACAACTCCTTTGAATTCAAATCCAGAACATTCTCTACTACTACTACAACACCATCATACCATAATCCACCACAAGTCCCATAAAACTCTTAATACATTAGGCCAACATCTTAAAGTAAATCCAGAAAAATTAACAAACCAAACAACACAACTGAGATGTGTGTTAGAATGTCAAGATTTAATGTCCAAACTGAAATAAATAACTTTTAAAGAGCCAACCCACAGAGCAAAAATAGGAGTTAAAGTTACCCTGAGTAGACAAGATACTTTAATGAAAAACTGTAGCTTAGCAGCAAACACAGACTATGCACTTCATAGATATTTGATCACACTCATTCAGTACAGGGACTGAGGCAAATCAAAACAACTCTGAGGTACCACATCACACCTATCAGATTGCCTAACATGACAAAACAGGAAAATGATAAATACTAGAGAAGATGAGGGAAAATTGAAACACTAATGCATCACTGGTGGAGTTGTGAACTGATCCAACCATTCTGGAGAGCAATTTGGAATTATGCCCAAAGGGCTATAAAACTCTGCATACCCTTTGACCCAACAATACCACTTCTAGGTTTGTATCCCAAACAGATCATGCAAATGGGAAAAGGATCCATAGGTACAGAAATATTTATAGCAGCTCTTTTTGTGGTGGCCAAGAATTGGAAATGGAGAGGATGCCCATTAGCTGAGGAATGGCTGAATGAGTTGTGGCATATGAATGTAATGGAATACTATCATGCTATAAGAAATGATGAGCAGGCAGACTTCAGAAAAACCTGGAAAGATTTATATGAACTTATGCTGAGCCTCTGTTTCATTTCAGTCAATATTATCTACTTAGATTCAGAAAAGTTCCAGTTTGAGTGTTATGGGTGGTTTGTTACTGGGATCCATACAGAGATGAGAGAGAGAAAAGTCATCTCTGATGATGAACATCAAGGACTCTCTTCTAATACCCCATTTCCAGACCAAATGACAGAATTCCCTAGACACTAACCTACCTCTATAAATGTGGGCACATTCATACTTTCTAAGTTTCCTTATTTTCTCTGAACATTGGTATATATATATTTCCACCATCCCAAGGTAACATGGAGATTATCAACCTGAGAATTTACAATTACAACTAGCATGATAACACTAAATTTAATAATATAAGCACTTACCTAGGCTAGTAAAATATCTTTGAGCATGCTTATTGAGTGTACTGGTGCATGGAATAAACTGACTATGGGGTCACTGGCTACGCATATGATGTTTGGTTATTATAAAGAGCTGTAACAAAACAGTAGAAGTCATTTTAAAAAGATTTATGTTTAATCAAGACTATTTTAAAGGTTAACATTAATTCATTAATTACAAACCTTAAAGATGGAAAGTGGAAGTGATTTTTTCTTCAGCAAGTGGGCCACCAACTGCACAAAATTAGAAAATGTAGTAGCTGACAAATTTTCTAAATCCCGAAATTTGTCCCATATGCTGAACTGGAATGTCATCTACTCGAAATAAAAATAAAAATAAAGTCACAATGCAACAAATACATAGTTAGAAGCAGTAGGTAACATCATATAATACAATGCCACTCTATTCCTTTCTCATTGAAATGCTATCATAAAACATAATTTATCATTAAATACAGTATTTGTTGACATTTCAATGAAAAGTGATATGAAAAGCACTTAGGAATGTGACCTTTATCATAACATCATTCTTATAAAATGGAATCTTTTAGTTAATAGTAAGTTAAAATGTATTTAATATTGTTAAACATGTCAAGGCTTCTGAAGGGAAATATACCAGTTTCTTAGGTAGCTAAGTATTCTTTTAACAATTTCTTTCAAAAACTAATTTACTAATTTAAAGTAGATAATAATACAATGAACTGAAATATATAAAGTACTACTTAAAGAAACTCTTTAGCAGAAGACCTACAAATAGGTGATGAGAACTCAAGTTAAAAACTTGGCTCTGAAATGAACCTCACCTGTGGTACAATTTATGTCACATCAGGGGTTTGATGCAGAGGTGGAAGAAAGAATTGTTGAAAGGAAGGAGAAAAATACATACTGCCAAGGGGTAAATTTAATTTGTACTTATTTAAGTAGTTATAAACATTCAACTTACCTGAAATCTCCTTTCATATTCACAAAATTTGCTAGCCAAATAGGCATAAAAAGGATTATATATTTTCTCTTGTAGGCAACAATCTATGAGGACATGAACTATCTCTCTTTCTTGCTGGTCCTTGAGTCCAAGCCTGCAAGTAAAAAATAGCAATAACATAGAAATCATTTAACTTCAAAATTTTAACTGTTTTAAGACAAGAACTATTTATTTCCATCTAAGTAAAAGAGAATGAAATCTCTTTGAAATAAATTTCAAAAGACAGAAGCTATTGCTATCTGTATGACCATAGACAAAATCTTTTTACTGTTCTCAGCCTCAGTGGAGGTTAGAGCAGATGTCTAAGGTCTCACCTAGCTCTAAAATTCAATAATTTCATGTATTAAGTAAGGCCTGATCAATGCTGATGTAAAATCACACGTGAGCATAAGAGTCAGAACGATTTTAAGGCAATTGTTTGACCATCTAGTATTGTTCATGTTAAGGGGTAAAAATTGTCTGACTACAGAGGTTAAGGTTTCCAGAAATCTTAAAGCCATGGGGCAGAAACTTTTTTCCTGTTTCTTCTCAGTTAAAAAAAAAAAAGTTTTTCTACCTTTTTTTTTAGAGGGGGGAAGGCAGGGCAATTGGGGTTAAGTGACTTGCCCAAGGTCACATGGCTAGTACGTGTTATAAGTGTCTGAGGCTGGATTTGACCTCAGGTCCTCCTGACTCCAGGGCTGGTGCTCTGTTCACTGCGCCACCTAGCTGCCCCTCTTTTTCTATCTCTACCTGAATAAAATGAACACTAACTATTTTGTGCCAATAGTTTACTTTTTAATATTCAAGGCAACCACAGCCAGTGGTGCAAAGGCCCTGCAGGAGAGAAAGGAATTTTTCTAATATTTAAATAAAACCAGAAGACATAAGGATGTTGTGGGGTTAAATGGAAAGATTAATCATGGAGGTATTCTACTTGGAGAGGCAAATAAGGAACTGGAAGAATTGGTTTCATATGCTCATGGGCAATATGAAACATCATTTTATGGGACACTTGATTATCTTGTCTTGCAGTATTTATGAACATGGGATCATCACAGATATACAGTTGGAAGAGACCCCAGATACCATCAAGTCTAAGGGAAATCCAAGTCACCCAGGCATTAAGCATCAGAGGTGAGATTTGAGCCCAGAACCTCTGACTCCATAGCCATATTCTACCATGATGCCTCCAATAAGAATAAAGACCACCATGAAAATAACTTGTTTTATACGCTAACATCAGTGGCTGAGGATGAAGATAAATCCTACGAAGAATTTGACAAAATTTTGGAAATCAAGCCTTAATCTTTGGTAATTTCA
The DNA here is from genome assembly GCA_028646515.1 of Pseudochirops corinnae. NCBI lineage: Eukaryota > Metazoa > Chordata > Mammalia > Diprotodontia > Pseudocheiridae > Pseudochirops > Pseudochirops corinnae. Next base: position 23,503 of record JAQQSV010000453.1, read on the forward strand.
ATGCAAAGGTGGATATAGAACAAGACAGTAAGAAATTTGGGAGAAAAAGTAGTTTAGAATAAAGAAACAAAAGTGGCTAAAGTATTATAGACTAATCAGAAGCTTCAAGCTTGTATAGCATTTAATTCTTCAGGAAAAGAGAAAGGAAGGCATTAGCAATGGCAAGCACCAAACATCTCAAGAAAATTAAAAACTATAATTCAATAGACAGAAAATGTATTTTTGGAGTAGTTTTAAAATCAGTTGTCTGTGTGTAGTCAAACTCCACTAATCAGAGCAAAAGTAAAAATGAACACCAAATTAGAGGAGAATATAATGATGAACAGACTCTGTCATCAATTACAACAGCTTTAGCGTGACTTATTCAAACCTTGAAAAACAAGAAATGGAAAAAGGAAAGGATACTGACTGAGTTTTACACCATTTATAACAGAAGTTTAACTGATGTAATGAAGTCACCACAAGGAACAGAAGAGTTCAGAAACAACTTCCACAAATAAGACACCTAATTTCTTTGCTAAGACAAGAGAAAGACACAGCAGCAAAGGGCAGCACTAGCGTAAGGTACAAAATCACTGTTAAAATGTGGAAAGTTAGAAATTTTGCCCCAGGAAACAGGTAAAGACAGTGGAGATGAAAGCAAGTCCTTGGACATTTTGTGCTGACTGCATTAGGCACCAGAATATTACAGGGTAACTCGAGAGCCTGGTTTAACAATACACAAAGGTAAAAAACCAGAGAAACAATGTCTGCTGCCAGATCATGATGTTTAGCTGGCACAGCAGTCCGTCCACCGAGTTATTAGTCTGTCAGTACATATATTGTGGACAGAAGTATAAGTGGACAATAAGCTAAAAACTGTGCAGCATCTACAATGATCACAAGCTGCTTCCACAAAGATACATACCCAGGTATATACCCACACATGAGCATAAACATATTTTTCAAATATGAATACTGCCTTGGTAATGCTATATGGCCGAGAGGTAGCTCATTATATCAGATAAAGAGTTGTTAGGTCTAAGACTTGGGCTCCAATTCTGCCTTGGACGTTTGCTAGAGATGTGACTGAACACTGGTCATGTGGCAGAGCAAGAAGTGACCAACCAGTAAATGGCTTGTATACAGTATGGGTGTGCTTTTAATGTAGAGAGAAATTGGGGAAGGCCTGTGGCCTACTAGTTGAACTCCTGTAGTGAATATGTGGGACATTATAAGCAAGACTCACACAGGACAGGCAGGCAAGAATGGGTTATAAGTTGCATCATTAGATGATATCCCAGATCCACCCAAGTGGGAGCGTAACATTTCGAGTATTACATGGGCATACCACTTGGCCTCTCTAAGCCTCTGAAAAATAAGGACAGAACCCACGGCATCTACCTCACAGCATTCCTGGAAGACTCAATGAAACAACACAGACAAAATGTTTTGCGAACCTTCAAGTTCTATGCACAGTTATTATCATTACGGCTCTACATTAGGGAACATCCTCCAATTTACCAGGACTGCACTGGTACCCTAGAAATGTTAAAAGGCCTAGGAGGGGGGTACATTTGATGATGATGATAATGATAATAGATAGTATTTATACATCACTCTAAGGTTTGCAAAATGCTTTACAATTATCATCTCATTTAAACTTTACAACAGTTCTGGAAGGTAGGTGTTATTACTATTATTCTCATTTTACAGTTGAAGAAACTGAGGCAAACTGATGTAAAGTGAGTACTTTCTGTTTTATATAACAGAAAGCACCAGAGCTGAAGTGTATCTCTAAATAAAAAAACTCAAATAGCAGATTTCTTAATTAACTTAAAAGTTTTCTACTGTACTTCACTGGGAGGAGAAAGACAGTGGCTAGAAAGTAAGCTGAACTGAGGTATTTAGTTTTTATAAAAAGGAGGAAAGGTACTTAGTAGTGCAAAATTTCCAAACTAATGGGTCTGTTCAACCCATTAAACCATCTAGATAAAAGTATTACATAATATAATTCATGTTCAGAATAAATGACAGGTTTTTATGACAAGCTCATCCTTAATCAAAAATTCAAATATGTTCAGTATATACAGTACCTCTTAAGACAGTAAAGATAACCTTTAACACTCTAACAAATATTTATTCTTTTTCCTGATCATTTCCCCCTCAATTAAAAAAAAAGAAAAAGAAAAGGAAAAGAAACCCCACATAAATGTTATAGTCAAGCAAAACAAATATCCTCAGCCAACTTTAGAAAGGTTTTTAGTCTGAGGATCAGAAAGGACCAATAATTCTTTGATTTAGCTCTAGCTGGAGACAGAAATAGCCAAATTACAAAAGAAACTTGAAAATTCTTATATGTACTTACTTTAGAAGCTTTTCAAATGCATCCAAAAAATCTTCACTAATCATCAATGTACAAAAAATATTTCTTCTGATATCAGTGTTCATTCTTTGCTTTCGGGCAAGCTCTAGTATCTTTGAGCTAACCTTGAAAGAAGAAAAAATAAGCCACAGCTAATAAGCATATCTTAACAAAGACTCTTTTTTTTTCTTATGAGACTCTAATGAAAAATCCATTAAGTTTATGTATACCTTGGATTATGGAAGCTTCTAAAATTTTTTATTTTATTTTTTTTATTTTATTTATTTTAGTTTACATCATTCATTTCCATGAGATTTTGAGTTACAAATTTTCTCCCCATCTTTACCCTACCCCACCTCAAAACAGCCATCCCCTTGTATAACCCCTCCCCCAATCTAATCTCTCCTATGTCCTCCCCCTATCCCTCTACAGAAGTGTGCACTTCCAGCAACCCTCCCCCCTACCCTGCCCTCC
>JAQQSV010000453.1:26420-66687 GCA_028646515.1 Pseudochirops corinnae
TTAGAGTTTATGTCATTCCTTCCCTAAGCCAAATTCCGTGAGAGTAAGGTTGACTCTTTCCCTTTTGCCTTCCCGTTCTCCCCCTCTATTGTAACATTTATTTCTTGCCTCTTCCATGAGATGCTCAACCCCATTCTGTCTCTCCCCATCTCTCAATCTAATCCTCTCACCTCAGTATTTCACCTTTTAGTATATTTTCCCTTCCTATTCTATTGATCTTATGCCCTCTATGTATTCAAATATATACATACTCAGATACGTGGGAAACTTCTAAAATTAAAGTCTCTAGCAAATAACAACAACTCTGTATTTTTTTTTTTGCATCTTGACCCCAAAATAAAGTATAAGAAGAAATTTGGTGCTAAGTAATAAAATCAAAAGCTGTCAGTGGAAGCATTAAAAAAAAATCAAACACTTCCACTATCCTTCTGCACAAAGTTTAAGAGTTAACAAATTTTGGGTTACACAGACATAACTAGTACAGCAAGCAAAAAAACCCTAGTACTAGCAGGTACTCAAAATTTTGCAGAACTAAACTGCTTCGACATAAATTATTTAGTCTTATAAGTGAAACCTTTCAATGGGGAAAGGTTTGGTGGTGTTTTAACTGCTGGTGTTTTAAAAATGAGAGGAAAAGACAGAAATAGGAACTTAGAGAAAGCCGTAGGAATAGATGAGTATCATGCCTGAGAAAAGCTTATATGCTAACGGTACAGTTTACAATTTATGTGAATCATAAAAACAATGTTCTACAATCAAGATTTTGAAAACATTTGCATCAATAAAAGATCTCTTTCAAGATTCAAAACTACTTACTTTGATCAGTATTACATTTCTCCCTGTCACCTACTCTAATTTCTTTAATTATAATCACTAAGGTCCCTTCCAACAGTAACCTAGTACAATGAAAGCCTGCATATTTATAGGAAGCATATTTCATAATAAAAAAATCAATCACTGTGTGGCTTCCATTTTGGAATCAGAGATTATTTTTTTAGTTTTCAAAATGTGTGTGTATTTGCATAATATTATTCATTCAATAATTATTAATGGCTTACTATGTGCAGAAGATAAAAGGTGTATATGTCAGTCATTGTTCTAAAAAGTTTACAGTTTATGCTGGAGAAGATGTGGGAAAATTGGAACACTAATGCATTGCTGGTGGAGTTGTGAACTGATTTAACCATTCTGGAGAGCAATTTGGAACTATGCTCAAAGGGGTATAAAAATGTGCATACCCTTTGATTCAGCAATACCACTTCTAGGGTTGCATCCCAGAGATCATACAAAGAGGAAAAGGATCCTTATGTACAAAAATATTTATAACAGCTCTTTTTGTGGTGGCAAAGAATTGGAAGTCAAGGGAACACCCATCAGCTGGGGAATGGCTGAACAAGTTGTGGTATATGAATGTAATAGAATACTACTGTGCTATAAGAAATGAGGAGCAGACGGATTTCATAATAACCCGGAGAGACTTATATAAACTGATGCTGAGCGGGAGGAGCAGAACCAGGAGAACATTGTACACAACTACAGACACATCATCTGTGATGACTGACTCTGATAGACTGGGCTCCTCTCAGCAATGCAAGGTTATAAAACAACTCCAAAGGACTCATGATGGAAAAGGCTATCCACATCCCGAGAAAGATTTACGGAGACTGAATGCAGATTGATGCAAACTACTTGCTCTCTCTTTTTCGTTTTGTTCCTTTTTTCTCATTGTTCATTCCATTGCTTATAATCCTCCTTTACAAGCTGACTAATATTTAATGTGAAGGTATTTGTAGAACCTATATCAGATTGCATGCTGCCATGGGGGTGAGAGGGAGAAAAATTTGGAATTCAAAAGCTTGTGGAATTGAATGTTGTAAATTAAAAGTAATTAAGCAAATAAATAAAACAAACAAATAAATGCAATTTTGAAAATGTTTGCCTTTTAGAGGAAATAGAAATAGAATAGCATAATAAGAATGAAACTCAAATAAGAACCCTTTAGATTACCGTTCCTTTAAGTTGTTTCTGCTGGTTATGACTGCTACTGTCGATCATTGGGGCTCCACTCCATGATGACCCTACAATCCACCACCTGCCAACCTGCTCTGCATTCAAAAGGCTTTCCCAGGAAACCCGAAGTTGAGTTTCTTTACCAGAACCACTGTTTCGAATCTGTTTTTAAAAAGAAACAATTTTCATTGCAGTTTTCCTACTTGGTTTATATTCTATACTAACATCTCCCTATAGCTAGTTCATGGACATTTAAAAATCATAGCATTTGGGGGACCAATTAACTACATTTAATTTAATCATGGAAGTGAACATAACGTATGGGTACAGACTACATCTTATTCTATTTGGAGTAGCTATTTTAATTTGATGGCTTTAGTCTACTCTGCTAGAACTTTTTAGTAGTTTATTTATATATTTTTAACTTAATTCTCATGGATGAATTCAAGAACATACCATTAACTCAAACACAGAAGTCAGTCTTACCAAGGCATCTACCCTTCTCACTAGCAATCAGATTTCCATTTCCAACTTCTCTAGTTATGCCAGAGTTCATGCTCTGTACCCTATGTTTCCTCTTTTAACAGGTTAAGGTTATAAAATCAAGTTCCTCTGAGGTCCCCCTAACAAAGGGAAACCTCAAATCCAGTGATACTATATGAATGTGAATGTGATTGTCTGTATTCATTCAGGGTTGGTTTATAGCAGGGGCTCTAAAACATTTTTTGTGTTATGTATACCTTTGGCAGTCTGGTGAAGCCTTTGCAGAATATTTTTTAAATGCATTAACCACCCCCCCCCCAGGATTACAAAGGAAACTTATTATACTAAAATACAGTTATAAAAATATTAAAATAAAAAGTTCACAAACACCAGGGTAAGAAAAGTCAGTGTTAGATTTCAGTACAGACATTCTCTGCCTTTCCAGTCTCTGCTTTTCAAAACTTTAAGCAGATCATAGTAAGAAAGGTTTGAAGTTTGGCCTCAAGGTACCCTTTGGAGCTACTATTAAGAGTGAGGAGTAGAAGTAGTGCCTGAAGGAGTTCTTAGATCACTGGAAAGTCAGAATGGTGTAGTGGTAAAGGCATTACCCTTAGAGCCAAAGGATCTGCGTTCAAATGTGAACTTTGTTACTTACTGCTTGTGTGACCTTTAAAAAGTCACTTCATTTTTCTGGGCTTTGATTTTCTTATTTGTAAAATGAGAAGTCTGGACTCTGACCTTTTCAGGCCTTATTCTGTGATCCTATTACTGTCTAGTGTTCATGTTCTAGAGAAAATTAGTTATAGTAAATCATGTGAGGATAACTGGTTATTAGCAAAACAGTACAGTTTGCTCCCCACTCCCCAATTCTGTCTTTATAATTTGTAATTTGATGGAGAGACAATGCAAATGGAAACTGTTTATCTTATGCAAAGGGATGTTGGATTCATTTTTTACATGGAAAGGCAAATATCAACAAAGTAGAACATTAGCTTACTCTTGCAAAGCATATCATGAGCTAGTTTGAGACTATGCCTCCAGAGGTGGTAAGAGCACAAAAGTGTAACATTTTCTTTTAAACCTTAACAGTCTTATTCAAAGATGATTTTACTTTAAATTGCCTGAAAAGCAGAATAAGAAGACCTGAATTATGAATCTGCCAATTTGTCTTCAGATATAGACACATAGAAGGCAGTTTCTCCAGCAGTATGCTTGATTATATCAGCTTATTCTTTGTGTTTAAAAAAGAAGTTTAGCCAGCGTATGATAATGCATGGTAACATCCTTATGTCTACAATCCACTGAGTGATAGTCCCGAACACCTTGAGACAAAACAAATGTACACTGCCTCAAGATGACAACAGGTCCTCAGAAGGGAGGAGATCCTAGTTGTTTTAAGACAGAAATAAAATACTGAGACCTGTTGTTGGTTGTTAGGTGAAAAGATATGAGGCAGAAGGGGTTCAAATACTGTTACTGTCAAATGAATAAATGGGTATGAATTAACTCTGACTGGTGGCTAGGCTGCCTAATTAATCAGTACACAAACAACACATTTGATATACCAAGCACAGATTACATATATTTATTAAAGACTCATTACATAAAAATAAATGTCAAAACTCTTTTTTCTATTAAGATTTAAGTTTTAGAGGCTTTCTTGCCTAAATATACATATGAATACTCATTTAATTAGACCTGAGAGCTATATTAACAATAGTGGGAACTATTTTATAACAGCCAATTTATATTTTTCAGTGTTGTCTGATGTTCTGAATAAGGGATTCTTAACCTAGAATCTGTGAATTTATTTTTTGAACAATTTGATAACTATTTCAATAAAGCTGGTTTCCTTTATAAAATCCTATGTAATTTATTTTATGCATTTAAAGACATTATTTGGAGAAGAGGTTCCCCAGGCTTTACCAGACTGCTAAGGGGGCACATGTCACAAAAAATGTTAAGAATCCCTGCTCTAAATAATTTAGAGATTTCTGAAATGGTTAAGAAACTATGTAGTCCCAGATGATGACAATTCTTAGTGAATTTAACTTTTAAGGTTTTTGGTTAGAATTTGACTACCCTATGTTTGACTCAACTGTTAGTTCACTGATATTTGTGTTAACTGTGTTTGTATTAGTAATATTATAGTAGTAAAAATACATAAATAGGGGCAGCTAGGTGGTGCAGTGAATAGAGCACTGGCCCTGGAGTCAGGAGGACCCCAGTTCAAATTTGACCTCGGACACTTAACACAAAACTAGCCGTGTGACCTTGGGCAAACCACTTAACCCCATTGCCATGCATTTCCCGCTCCAAAAAAAAATAAAAAATTTTTAAAAATAAAAAAAAAAACAAATATTTGAAAGATCTGTAGGGAATTCGCTTATAATAGTCCTTTTTATCAATGAAGATCACAGCTTGTCAATAACTTAGCAGATTAAGACCTAGTGATTTGCCTGAGGCACAGAGATATTAAGTAATTTGCGATAGTCATAAAGCTATTAAGTGTCAAAGGCAAGATTTGAAGCTATCTTCTTGACTCCAAGACTAGTGCTCTCATGCACTAAGCCACACTTTCCCCATAAATAAATAATTTTTCTTAATGCGCAAAAAGGCTTTTGTCATTAAGGGTACAAGAAATAATATGACATGGTGGAGAAGTATCCTCCAAGTAAGGAAGACATACTGAATCTCTGCCTTTGACACAGACTCTGAGTGAGTCACTAAACCACTTAGAGTACCTCCAGGAAATAACTGAAAATCTAAGGTTTGTACTGGTAGAAGAAACGGTCTCTCCTGGAGTTTCCTTACCAATTAAACCTTAAGTCTGGTTAAAAACATGGATTCTTAAATTATGGAAACTCTTTAATGAGTTAGTTTCTTCTTTTGAAAGTGAAATGCAAAACTCCTATAACATATATTCCATGTATAATGCATGCCCTGTAGTGAAATGTAGTGCTTTTAGACATCAATTAAATTATTTAGTAAAATTTTTAGACTTAAATGCAGAATAAAATCCTGAAGATAGAAAGCACAATTTAAAAGTTTTCTAGTCTTTCACTAGATTACAAATGTTATCATTTCAAAAATTAGCAAAATTATAGTGTCTGCTAAATAAAGAACAAAAATAGAAAAAAGCAAGGGTATAGGTAAGTTTATATAGCTTTGTTTTTACTTAATATTTGTCATCATTATCCTAAAGAACATTGACAATAATAACAGTAGACAATTCATGAAGCTCACACTCACATATTTCAGAATAAGGAAAAGAGTGAAAAAGCCAAAGAGATTGTCAACGCAGTTCTAAAGAACCATCATTATCTTATATTTCACAAATTGTATAGCAGAGCTCAAGGCTAAAACCAAGTCTAAGGCATGACTGGAAAATTTAGTCTTTTTGTTGTCCTTTTGCTATTCTTCTCCCCAAATGTATGAAAACAAAGTCTCAAAATACGGAATAGATTTGTCTGTTGCTCAATTACCTTCTTGACTAAAAAATAAGGTTGTGAAAGAAGCTTTCTAATAAGCAATAATACTGCATATTTGTTAACCCCTATAATCTCAATAATCATATTAAATGTGGTCAATAAAAACAAGCAGCACCATTTTGTTGAAGTTTAATTAGATTTCGCTTAAAAAAAATACAAAAAACCAAACTTGCCAAAGAAAGATATTAGGGAATAATGACTTATTACTACAAAAGAACCTTTTATAATGAGAATTCCTGTACTGCAATTAAAATGGACTTACAAAAATTTATGTATATTGAATTACTTACAAAATTCAATTAAAATTGGAAATGTTATTTAAGTGATATTAACCTAAATGATAAGGGATTGGCTTGTTTAAAGTGGTAGACCAAAACTGGCTCTTCTCACTTAGACCACACTGTAAAGTGATAGCCAAGTCTCCAATATTAGTTCACCGAAGATTTTCTTAATATATGATTTTTAGATTAATTATTGCCGCAAATAGTATCAAAACGGATTGACGAGACCATCAGACTAGTCACTATGACTAGAAATCTGCAGTAGTCACAATTATGATTTCAACAATAACTCTTACTTCTACCCTGTGAAATTTGGGTCAAAATAAAATTATTACTTTTCTATTGCCCAACTTCTGAATTTTGAGTATATAACCAACATACTTCAATATTTTAAGCATATCTAATTCCTTCACTGAGAATTACCTCACCCAATGCAGAAAACTTCTTCAACTTAATGGACTTGTCTTTTACTTTCACTAACAAAAAAATACATCACGATGAACAATCTAATCTGGTGGAAATTATTCCTCACATCAGCAAACTGATCTTCAGACCACTGACCCACATTCCCTTCAGGCAGAGCCTTTGTAGCTTAATAGGACCCGAAATGGAAGAGTTGCAAAGACATGGAGTCGCCTCCAAGCCTAAATGAAGCATTGGAGTAGGACTTTAGTGTGGAGTTAACTGGCACAGTAATCTAAAATATAAATTAACATCAAACATTCTTTTTTTTTTTTTTTTTTTACCAATGTTCTCTGTAGTTTTCTTAGTTTCTCCACAGGCTCAGGGTCATAGCCTGGAATTTTGCGCATGTCATTATTCTTTAGTGCCAACATAGTCTCAAGCATGAATCGAATCTTTAAAAAAAAGAGAGAGACACTTAAAACTATTGTAAATAGTGCATTACTTAAATGGACAGAAAACATACTCCTGTATGAACATATATACTGTGACTCATTACATTAATTCTTTTCTTTAGGTAGGATGTAAGGAATTTGCATTATCATAACCACTTATAATTTTTTTGAACTAGATTTCAAAATTCAAGTCAACATGATTAAATGTTAATATGGTACAAAAAGCCTTTCATTATGTAAACAAAGAAGGTTGTTGATTATGTTCCTTTATAGTCAGATTTAAAACTTCAGATTCATATTTATTCTGCAGTCTGACAATTTTAGGGAGTTTAGTCTCCACATGTTAAACCTAATTTACAAAATTAGCTGAAGAGTTACATGAATTACCCATAGGCAACTATATCTAACAGTTCACCAAATGTTGCTTTTTTTTTGCTAATTCTCATCAGGTGTACTTCTTATGTTGTTCAGTTATGTAATCATACCCTAGTTTGATCTTGGAACTTCTTGCCTATTCCACTGGCTTTGATCTGGGCTTCACTGATCAGTTCCTTCAGGGACAAAGCATCATCTTTTCTCAAGGAAAAACCAACATTTTTCAGCATTAGGAGAATCAATTCAATGTCCTTTTCTGTGAAAGTTCCAATAAGCCTTTTTAGAATGTCAAAGATGAGTAGAGACTGTACCACATGGAAGTTATACAGATGGGCAATTATGGCAAAGAGGTTGTCGCATTCTTTTCCTTCACTACCAGTTTTATGTATTTCATCAAATTTTTTCACCACAGCTTCCAAAAAGTGAGCACCAACCTGAAAACAGACAGTTAAGGAGAAAAAAATACATTAAAAAAAATAAGAGTAAAGTTTTCCAGGGTCCTCTTTGTTCACCAAATTTAAAATAATACTTCTCATGAACATACATAAAATATATAGCATAGAATGTAAGCTTCAACAGAGTACCTTAATCTCTAGTGTTAAGTACAATGCCTTGTACAACAGATATATAATAACAAAAGATAATTTCTCGGTAAATCTGAAACAGTAAAAATACATGCAGAACATTTCCCTAAGATTCAGTTTTCTTTTAAAAGACTGTACTATTTCCTAAAAACTAGTACTGAATATTAAAAAAAAAATTTCTCAAAATAATTTTCACATACTGGTTTTAATTTCAGGTTAATTTTTATACAAATTGAAATTTATCAAATACTTATTCAGTACCTATTGTGGGCAGAGTACTATGCAAATGTTCTAGAAGCTTATCATATCATTATATTATATTGCTCCTGCCCTCATCAAGCTTATTAATCAAGTAAGGAAGACATAAATGTAAATAACCCTAATACACAAGATCATATAAGTGACCAAGAGATGTACAAAACAAAGCTGCTTAAGTGAAGTCTAAGGGAAATGACTGTTATCAATATTGGGGAAAAGAGGAAGAAGAGAATTATGGGAAATTCATGGTCAATTTGTTTTTGCTTTATTATGCATATTTATTACAAAGATTCTGTTTTTCTTTTTTCCACCCTAATAGTGAGAGAGGGGAAAAAATATGGATTTTTCTCAATTAGAAAAAAATTTTTTAAAAGAAAGTTTGTGATGTATTCATGTGACAATCTAATTTGACTGTTGTTCATTCAGTCATGTCTGACTCTTCATGACCCCATGTACTATATATAGCAAGTCAATAATGTCTGTGGGGTTTTCTTGGCAAAGACACAAGAGTGGATTGTCATTTCCTTCTCCAATGGATTAAAGCAAACAGTGGTTAAGTGACTTTCCCAGGGTCACAAGCTAAGCAAGTGTCTGAGGCCAAATTTGAACTTCTGTCTTCCTGACTTTATTAAAAGGATTTGTTCTGTAAAATTTGGATTCAGTAAAAAAGCCTGCCCTTAAGGATTTAGAAGGCTACATGTAACCTTAAGGCTGCAGATTACCCACCCCTGGTTTATACTTTAATATGAGATGATACATGTAGCCCCTTGGAGATTTATTATCATCAAGGGTCATAGAGAGAGAACATGGGGCTTGGAGTTTTGTTATATTTTGATGATTTAAAAAGAACAGAAAGGGAATGGAAAAGTAATATACACTAGGTGGAGAAAAGGGAGAGAGAAAGGGCAGGGGAAATTAGCTCATATAATCAGAGGATGTAAGCAGAAAAAGGGGTGACCCTCACTCTCATGTGGACTTGTTATACAAAGGAATATAAACACACACCCAGAACTGGATATAGAAATAGAGTTTGCTCAACAGTGAAACTGGAGAGAAAAGGGAGATAGGAGGTAGGGGACAAGGGGGGTTAAAACAGTAAGTAAAGAATCAGTCCTGAGTAAAACAAAGTCTGACTAAGAAGGGTGGATCTTGAAGATGGGTTTAAAAGAAAGGAAAAAAATCCATGAGTAAGCCCTGGGTGAGGGAAAGAGAAGAGGGGCAGAGGAGCAGAAGCAGGTGATATCAAATCAAGGATACTGGTATTGAGCATAGTGCTTCTCTCTCTCACTATCCTCTTAATATATTAAAGAGGAGGCAAGAAACAAATAGAAAGAAAAAAACATAAGAAGATGAAAGAAAATACACAAACTCACCCACATATGGAAGAAAATAGCAGAATGGATCAGAAAGCAGAATCTAACAATAGGATGTTTACCAGAAACACGCTTGAAATGTAAAGATTCACATGGAGTTAAAAGAAAGAGATGATTGGAGAAGAAAAAGGTCGTAAGATCACAAAGCTGAGTGGCTGAGAGGGGGTTTTGTCATTTTCAGAAAGAGAAAAGTGGATCTGGGGTAAGGGGAGAAGGGATTATGAACACAGTGTCACAAAAGGCAAGAGAACGGAAGTATCAAGAAGGCAGGAGTCATAGGAAGGTCAAGAGGATTATGGAAAGGAGGCCATTAGATTTAGCAACGGGTGTCATCACCGTTCTAGCGGGGAGGGTTATAGAAGCTTACAAGCAAAGAGAAAGAGGACAAATATAATCGTTAGGGGAGATCAAAGAACGAGAGGGAGACTTTTATAGGTGAGGGGAGATGTACATTGCTTATAGGCTTGTGGGGAAGGAGCCAGAAGAGAGAACAGAAGCTGTCAGAAAGAACGATGATGGGGAAAGATTACAGAACGTAGAATGAGATGATCAGGGATACTAGTGGAGGGGTCAGTTTAGGCAAGTTAGAGGGTTATCTCTTCTGTGAGAATGCAGGGGGAAAAGGAAAAGGTGGCTAAGGACATTGAGGCCATTTGAAGTTAACTCAATCTTTTAGCAAACAAAATACACAAAAGGAAAAGCAGAATTATGTAGACACAAAGAAACAGTGATATATGTACTTTCTGGTTTTGAATGGATTTAAATACGCTGCAAAATTTTAAAGTTTTATTTTAAGCCTGTTTTAAAATTATACATTAGAAATAAAATCTGAAAAGGAAATTTAATTGTATAGCCTCAGTGTCCTTAGTTCCCTTTTCCTTCCCCCCTCATTCTCAGAGGAAAAAGCAGCCCTCTAATTTGCCTCAAGTGACCCCTCCACTTGTATGCTTGATCATCTTGTTCTATGTTCTGTAACCTTGCCCCATTAGCAAAAACAAATATATGAAAAACAGCAATATTACCACGTGAATAATTAAAAGAATTAAAGTTTATTTGACTCCACACATTATTTAATATGGGGAATTTAAGAAAGTTTATATCCATCCGGAATTTAATTTTGATTCAGAAAAGACCAATAAAAAATATTTCATCAAATGACAGACAACATGGTCTTTAGTACATTTTTGTATGGGTTCCTGTGAGGATGTTTCTGCCATTATAGAATTAAAAGAAAGTTTAATGGAACTAGCATCCTGAAATAGCTCATTATACCTTGGCAAAAGCTTCAGTGGATGTCATTAGCCAAGCTGCAGTAATGACTTCCCCTTTGGAACAAGTAATTTCAACTGTCTTTCATGCTATTAGCTAAGGTACAGACGATAAGTACGACTAATCATCTCATGTTTTCAGATAAAGTAAATCCTCGACAAACTGTGAATGGTCATTGTCCATAGTTATCATAACTCACCGAAATGCTAAGCTATCAGTGGTAAAACCTGATAGTAACTTTGCTCAAAAGTGTAACAATGTGATTTAGGAAGACCTAAGCAAGTCCAGAAATGGCCATATAATGGCACTGTATGATTGCAATCAAAAGTTACTAAGAATGGCATTCAGGTGTTTCATTACATTTCATAATGGACAGGAAGAACTAGCTTACAACATTAAAGTACAGAAGAAAAGAGTATACCTCCTGGAAATGAAAGATAATTTAAAATGCAGAGTTAATTACTAATCATTTATGTGCAGATTATTCACAACAGAAATTTCTTATGTGCTTTGATTTGTTTTTCACTCTCACATTCACTTACTAACCACTTGTTAAGCATTTAACACACAGAAAATATTGTGTTAGGTGCTGAGGAGAAACAAAGATAAATAAAACATGACTCCAACTTCGTGGTGTTCAGATTGTAACAGGGGAGGTATGACACAGCCCCAATATGAAGTATTATATAATAAAAATACAACTACTATGTACAAGAGAATATGTGATTGGTACAAATTGCTACATGAAGTCAAAGGAAAAAATAATTCTGAGGAGGGAGCTCAGAGAGGGCTTCATGTAAAAGGCAAAATTGGAGGAGCATTTTGAAGAATGAGTAGAATTTCTAACAGGTGGAAAGGGGGTGAAAGACATTCTAGCTGTACCAACTGTTTTTATTACAGTACCTCAGGAAATGCCCATTTTTAAAGTTAAGTGTGGCTGTCTAATTGATAAACTGATAATCAGTAGGAGCACACATTAGTGGGGGCTTTTGAGTTATAGTACTAGAAAACCAATTCCCAAACCCTCAGAGTTTTACCTTAGAATCCAGTAGTTAGCTATTTTTTGAGTATCTAAATGAAGGTAAAAAGATTGAGGCCCGGGGGCAGCTAGGTGGCTCAGTGAATAGAGCACTGGCCCTGAAGTCAGAAGGACCCTAGTTCAAATCCAGCCTCAGACACTTAACAATTACTAGCTGTGTAACCTTGGGCAAGTCACTTAACCCCAATTGCCCTGCCTTTTCCTCTCCAAAAAATTTAAAAAAAAAGAAGACTGAGGCCCAAGGCGACGTGGTACAATTTGGCCAGAGTAGAGAGTATGTGGCAGGGAGGTGACAGAATAAGGCTTGGCTCCTTATTGCCTAATAAAGTAAGCCATCTCCCATGCCTGGAATATATTCCATCTTCATCTCTACCTCAGCCCTTAAAGACTCAGTTTGGGTGCCACCTACTCCATGCAGCTTTCCTAGATTCTCCTAACTTTTTTTGGGTATAATATTTGCTTTCTGTAAATGCTGTATTCCCTCTAGTAGAATCTAAGCTCCTTGAAGACAGAATTACTTTGTTTTTTAAATCTTTGTATCTTTAGTGTGTAGTGTCAGTAACTGTCTATGGAGTTGAACTGAACTGAAAGTATTGGGTACTTTCAGATTATACAGAACCCTGAATGCCACCCTAAAGGTTTAAGATTTTATTTAGCAGGTAACCGAAAAATCATTAAAGAGTACTGAGTAGAGGAGGAACATGATTAGATATATGCATACGGAAGATTAATATCTATCTGCCTAGGGGTGAAGGATGGATTAGAGAGGGGCAGGCAGGAATGGTGGGGAAGTTGGTTATCAAGGAGGCTTTTAAAATATAATCCAGTCAGGAAGTTCTGAACATATGTATTTCAGTGCAGAGCAGGAAAAAAATAAAGAAGTAGATGTGAGATATTATGAAAGACTACAGAAAAAACATGGCAACTTACTAGACTTGATAAGAAAGAGAAGAATCAAAGATAACATTAAGGTTTTGAGAATGGATGACTAGATAATTGGTAACAGCAAAATTATACAGATGACTACCAGAACACTTAAATCAATTAAAGTACTAAAGTAATATGGACATAAACAGAATGGACAAAATACAGAAAAGTCAAAGCAATTACAAGTTAAAGAGTCAGTAGGAAGGGGAGCTTGGCAGTGTCCAAAAGTTCTGTCCTTTGCCCTAATATAAAAAATTATCAGTGACCTAAAAGTATAGACAGCATATTTATCAAATTTAGAGATGAAACAAAGCTAGAAGGGAAAACAACTCACTAGATGAGAGAATCCAGAATCCAAAAAAGATTATGATGAGCTGTAGTAATGTGCTGAATCCAAGGTCTTGCTTGTATTGGGGATCTGCTTATCTGAGTAACACCCTATTCTGTTTCAATACACTGTCAATTCCTTGAATACTTTCACTCTTGCCTTTGTCTTTCAAATGCTTAGTATATCTGTCACAAAGTACATACTTAATAAATGCCTGTTTAAGATTAAATGTAGTAAGGACAGCTATGTCCTATACTTGGGTTAAAAAAAACCCCACTCTCCAAATACAGGAGGGAAGTGACAGTTCTTGTGGAAGAAAAAAAACAAACCACTTTATCAGTGAGTTTGGGTTAATTAAAATATTAAATGAGTGTAAAAATGTAAGAAAAGCTAAAGTGCTTTTATGCTGTAGTAACAGAAACCTAGTATCTAGAATGAAGAAGTGATATTCTCATTATAATGTCCTAGGTCACACCATATCTGAAATTCAGTTTGGAGTGACACGTTTAGGAAGGACTTTAATAAGCTTGAGCATATTCAAGTAAGAACAACAATGATAGCTGAAGGAACTGGAAACCATACCATATGAAATTCAAATGAAGGAATGGAAGATACCTAACTTGCATAAAATAAGCCTTAAGGAGGAATAATTATCTTCAAACATTTGAAGGGTTGTCTTATGGAAAAGGAATTGGACTTGTTCTACGTGAATTCTGAGGGCTGAACTAGGACCGAAGTATGGAAGTTACAGGAAGACAGATTTCAGCTTGATATAAACAAATATTTCCCAACAATTTTTGTTGCTCAGTTGTGTTTGACTCTTCATGAACACATATGGGGTTTTCTAGGCAAAGATACCAGTGGTTTGCCACAATCAGAACTGTTCAAAAGTAGAACAGCCATCTCAGAATATTAAGGGAAGTGTCCAAGCAAAAAGCAGATGACCAGCTTGTCATGAGTATTTAGAAGAAGTTCTCACTTCATGTAAGGGGTTGGATTAGAAAAGCTTTGAGGTCCCTTTCAAGTAAGGAAATTATAAAATCTTAGAGTAATATATCAAGAAGAATTAGAAAGGAAAAAATGGAAAATTGGGAAGAGTTGATCAGTAACTACTATTTGAATAATTGATCTGAACATCTACTATGTGTTCTGGACTGTTTGTTGCTGCCGAGTCATTTGTCATGTCTGATTCTTTGTGAGTCCATTGAGATTTTCTTGGCAAAGGCACTGGAGTGGTTTTCCACTTCCTTCTCCAGTTCAATTTATAGATGAAGAAAATGAGGCAAACAGGGTTAAGTGACTTGCCCAGAGTCATAAGCTAGTAAGTGTTAGAGGTCAAATTTGAACTCAGGTTTTCCTGATTCTAGGCCTGGAACTCTCTCCACCACACCACCCAGCTCCCCTGCTTTTGGACTATCAGGAGACAATTATAAAATATGGTTCCTACCTTAATATTTTACAGGCTAGTTACAAAGGTAAGCTCAAATAAGACTCTACACTTGAATCCATCCTTGACATATACTATGTCCTTTGGTAAGTCATTTAAACCTCCAGAAGCCTGGGAAATTCTTGAAGCCTCTAACACTCTGCTGTAGAGAAATTATCAACTGGTATTGGTAAAGGAAGGTGGCTCCTTACTGGAAGCTCCCTTATACCTAAAATGATTGGGCTAATACAAAAAAAGCAATTGTGAAGTACAGGCAGAATAAAGAGCTAAATTGGATATTATGAATTATAAGTGCTAGAATGAAAATTATGAAATTTAAAACATTCTCAACAGGAAATATAAACAATGAATTGATATAACTTCAATGCAGTGAAGACATATGAAGAAAATGAGAAAGCTAAAAACTTCTCACCTCAATTCCTACGGTGTGGTGAAGAATGCTAACCAAAAGGACATGCTCCATCATCAGTCTGGCAGGCATCACAGCTTCAGTTACACAAGCATTCATAAGAACAACTGTCAAAGTATCATTCATATCCTTTCTACTGTTTGCCATGTATAACTCTTCCAGCTGTCCACTTATAGAAGCCATATTAGGTTCACTCAACCTATGGTAAAAATTGTAGGTTTTTTCAAAAAATTTATTTCAGATTAAGTTATAAAATCTGTTACTCTCAAGACTATTAATCTTATTTTTTGTACTCAGAGCTTCAAATTCTATTTTCTGTTTAAAAAGTTCCTGAATGCAAGTTAAAAAAAGTAACAAAACACCACAACCTTTTAATTCTAAGTATTTTTTCCATTTAGAATACTTTTATTCTAAAAAAGGTTACTATGAACATATACTAAACAATTCAACTAAATTAACTTTTATTTTTATTTAAGAAATACTTATTAAATCCTTACTCTGTGTAAGGCACCGAGGACAGAAAGATAAAATTCCCTCGCTCAAGGACTTTGTATTTCACTGGCAGAATTTTTTAACATATTGAATTATTATTCAAAGAAAATAAACGTATTATTCAAAATAATGTACTCCTTACAGTTCATGTTACCAGAATGCTATACTGAGGCTAGCACAATGGGATCATTCACTGTCCCTCTCCCGTTGTTCCTTCTGTTGAACATAATGCCCTTAGAAGAAAAAGATCCCTATGTAGTCCTCTTTTATCATTATGTCTTCAGTGCTGCAAAGGAGATTCCAAGAATAGGATAGTGTACACTTAATTTGGTCTTTCAGCCTTTTTTCCTTTGAGATGCAGAAAGACCTCTCTAGGTCCAGAGTTAACTTTTTTTGTGTCATGGATCTCTTTGAGAGATTGATGAACCCTATGGACCTCTTCTCAGAATGTTTTTAGATGCATAAATAAAATATATATGATTACAAAGGGATCCAATTATAATGAAATAGTTATCAGAATCTTTTTTTAAAAAACAAGGTCATGGACACTAGGTTAAGAATTCCTGCTCCAGAACTTAAAATGAGGAGACAGGTTAAGCTGATTTATTTATTAAAAACAGGAGGCCAACAAGGACCTTATGTCAATGATCTTACTGATCATATAAGCTCTAGAAGAGAGTAATATATAAAATAAAACCTTGTAGTTTTTTTTAAGTTACCCAGAAAAAAGCCCATATAAACAATGTTCATCAAGATAAACAATGTTCATCTACTTCTCCCCAACCAGTGTTCTACCCTGTCAATAAGATATACAATAGTCTTTTTTTAATGTGTTAACCACAGAGGGAAGAATCACTTCTTTTCCACTAGGCCTATGAGTAGCGTGGATTTCAGAGACACCATATCCTCTTTGCCCAGGTCTCCTCATATAAACTCTATTTCTTAAAATCTTTGTGGGTAAGGAATCTAAAGTAGAAAGCAGCCTAATTAATATTATTCCATTCTTGTTCTTTCAATGATGCCATCAATAACAACAAAGGAAAATAAAGGGAATTACACGTACCTTAGGATCTCTTATACACGACAGCCTAAAAACCAGAAAAAGAATAGCAAAATGTTTGGTGGGGAGCTGAGAGAAGAGTGGGAATGCCGGTGCTCACTGAATCTGAACCAAACTATCACTGTAGAGAGTGTACTTAGTTCCTCTACTTCTTCACCAAAAGGAGACTTGTAGAATGGAAAGACCTGGATTTATTCTTGCCTCTGACCCTAGCTCCGAGATCACAGGCAAGTCTCTTAACTTCTTGGGAAATTCTGTAATACCACTTACTTAACTAGGGATGATTTAAAACCGTTTTCTTATTTCCTCCCAGAAGGGGACAAGGTCACCTTCTATCTACCCCTTCCAAAGCAGGTTGAGGATGATTTGTAATATATGATCTGCTTTAGGCTTTTTTTGGATTAGAATAAAGAAAGAGAGCAGAGATGGAGGTCTAAGAGAGGAGGAAGCAGAGAAGAGGAAGAGGATTCACTGGATGAACAAAATTTTAGAACTCATGGCTTAGAATGTGCTGCTTCCCCTGCAGAAAGAGCAGAAAGTATTCAATAATAATCTAATCTTTTTTCCTGTCTGCTGTTTAAAATTTAATTCACTTAAAAATAATGTTCTATATCTCTATGGAGGATGAACAATTTGGCTAATTTCAAGACACAATAGAGTCCTCAAGAATTGAGATATATTACCTGTTAATTAGACCTTTCACATTTTTCTTTAACCTTTCTAGTTCTTCCTTCTTCTTGGCATCCACTGTTTCCTCAGATCTTCTTACATGAGGTGGGATATACTTTGCACTTTTACATAGAACCTAATTAAAAGGATAGAAATAAATTAGTGAGATAAATTTTCTATTAGAAAAAAATTCAGAATTCATTTGCAAATTGCCTTTTGTCATAATCCCATTAAAGTATTAAAAAGCTAAAAATTAATGGGAAATGTTATAAAGACTCACATTTATGTAGTGCCTTAAGGTTTATAATGGACAACCCCCACAAAAACTCTGTGAGGTAGGTAGTACAAGTATTATTGTTTCCATTTTACTAAGGAAACTGAAGATCAGAGAGATGAAATGATTTCCCCAGGGTCATAGAATAAAGCATCAAAACTGGGATTCAAACCAAATTTTGACTTTTCCTGGCTGCAAGTTCCAGATCTATCTACTGTACAGAGGCATAAAAACAAAGATTCGCTTAGGACTTTAAAGTTTATGAATCATTTTCCTATAAACTAAATGTTAATAATTATTACTGACAATTAACAAAACATAATTTATAGTGATATCTAGTTCTTGACAGTAGCTTGTTTCATACTAATGTACATATTAACATCCTCTATTGTCCCAGCTTGAGCTTACTGAGTTTATCTGAGTTATCATAGCACACATGAAGACAATGTTAAACCAGATTAAATGGTACATAGGACAAATTCTTCCATTTTAAGAACATGTTAAATTTACTGCATGCACAGCAGTGTTTCTAGAGAGCACCTTCAATTCACTAACAGTTCTAGAGCAAAAATAGCTTGAAATAATTTAATATTTGTCCAAAACACCAAGACACAGGAAACAAAAATCTGTCTCTTGCTCAACAAATTCCCAGATCCCCTGTAGAAATATAACCTGGCAACTGCTTCCATCAGAAAACAAAAATCCGGAAGAGAAAATTGTCCTTGGTTATATCCAATGGTTCAACATGAGAAAATGGCATAATTTTGTAAATAAAAATGACTCTCATGAAGGTGCACCTATCTTGCTGTTCAGAATTCAGCCTCAGACACTTAGTAGATATGTGATTCTGGGCAAGTTACTGTTTGTCTCAGTTTTCTCCTCTGTACAAAGAAGATAATAATAGCACCCACCTCCCGAGTTGTTGCAGGGATCAAACAAAATTGTAAAGGGCTTAGCACACAGTAAGTGCTACATGATTTTTATAATGATGTGATCTTTGCCTTTACCAGAATGTAAGCTTCTCGAAAGGATAGTCTGCCTTACTTTCTCCTTCCCCAGAACTCTGCACAGTGCTTTCCACACAATAGAGGTTTTTTTCCTTCATTTATTCATCGTAATGAATAATATAATAATCATAATAACAAGTGTACTTTCTAAGAGGGAGGCACCTCTAGAAAACAGGATCCTCGCCTTCAGCAGGTCTGCAAGGGAGGTAGGATTATAACATCTCCAGCTCCTCTTGACATTAAACTACACTTACTTACTCGGACACAACTTGTACCACTCGGACCCACTGGAAAGTAAGCCTCCAGTGGGCTGGCAAAGTTCGGGCTTTGTCCTGGCATCATTCCCAGGGGATGGGATCAATGGGGAAAATTTCCCATTCACTTTTAGCTCTTTAACAGTCCAATGGGAATATGATAAAAGTCAATTTGCAAATGAATTTAGATTTTTTTTCCTCCTAGAAAATTTATCTCATTAATTTATTTTTATCCTTTTAATTAAGTTCTGTGTAAACGCCCAATATCCGAGAGATCCTTAACAAATGCTAAATGGATTTAAAACCGTAAAATACAGGCCACCTCCCAAAAAGGTTTTTATTAGTACAGCAAGGTGCTTAAAAAAAAAAGTAAAAGTTTTCCCGAACAAGAAGCTAACTTTTTTTCACTTTACCTCATCGGCGCTGCTCTCATCCTCGGAAGAGTAATCTCCACTATCCTCATCTGCAAAGCGCACCCTCTTCCTTTCCTCCTTCTTTTCCTTTTCGGCCTCTAGCTGCGTGTCTGCCTCCTCCTCCTCCTCCTCTTCTGATTCTTGGAGATCCTTTTCCAGAACAGCCTCCTCCTCCTCGTCGCTGTCGTCACTGTCAGCTCCCGAGTCCCCGTCCAGGCTGCCACCTCGGGGCAGCGGCGCCCCCTCCCCGTCATCCCCGTTCTCGTACAAGGCGGAGCCGCCGCCCGCCTCCAGTGCCCCGAGGATGTAGTCCAGGCCATCGCGGACGAAGCTGGATGGCAAGGCCGCTACCGCGGAGCCGGAGCCGCCGTTGCCCTTGTCCTTCTTCTTATGCCGACGCTTGCTCAGCCCCAGGCGCCGCTCCAGCTTGCGGATCTCCCGGTCCTCTTCTTCGTTGGCCGCCAGAAGCGCCCGTTTCCGAGCCGCGGTGGCGGCGGCGCCGGGTCCCCGGGGCTGGGCCTGACTGGGCCCGCGGAGGGGCCTGTCCTCGGCCAGCGGCTGCGGCGGCCTCTGCTGCTGCTGCTGCTGTGGCTTCTGCGGCTTTGCGGGGACCGAGGCCGGAGCTGCAGCCGCGCCCGCCTGCTTCTTGTTCTCCCCAAGCCGTTCCTGGGCGGCTCCCGGGGTCCTGACCGGACCCCCGGTCCGCTGCAGCCGGCGGGCTTTCCTCAGGTGTCGCTTCTCCTTCTTCAGCTCCTTGCGGCGCTTCTTCCCGCCGGGACGCGGCGCCGCCCGCTGTGGACCCGCGTGGCCCGCGCCCTCCATGATGCCGGAGGTCTTGTCCCCCGCGGCCGCATGGACGAATTCCTGCACCGCCAGCCGCAGCCGCTTCATCGCGCCGCCGTGGCGGCCCGGGCCGGCCTTGCGCTTCATAGCTTCTCTTCGCGGCAACCGGCCCTGGCCCTGACCGGCCTCTACCATATGCAGGTGGGCGCCGCCATCTTCCTGGGGTCGCGAGGTTCCCGTCGGGCGGAAGAAGACCGGCAGGTAGCCGTCCATCCGGCGTGGGAGGTAGGGTGGCAGAGTGTCACGGCGCCACCTCCTGGCGGGAGGGCGAGTGACCCGAGGAGAAGAAGCTGCGGTGAGCATCCTGGAGCCCGCCTCGGAGAAGGGCCGGCTTCACTGACAGAGGCTTCTTCTGGTCCACGGCGAAATTTGGTGTGGTAGATGGGAAATAGAGAAGTCTCTAACCCCTCTAGACACAGTAATTATCGCGGGGGGTGAGGAGAAGGCTCGGGAAGAAGGAAAGCAAGCGACGGCTGATTATCAATTTGAGCTTGGTAGGAGCTGCGCCTCGAGGGGGAGTAGGCCCTGCCCTCCAGGGGCTTATAGTCTGGGGCATAAACTAGGCGTGAGGACGGACCTGCGATTTCCTGGAGGATGGGGAACTCCCGTTACCGACACCTGTAGGCATCTTCTCTGCAGTTTATTATCCGGGAGGGGAGGAAGAGAAGAAAGAAAGGAGGGAGGAAAGGAAAAAGAAGGGAGAGGAGGAAGGAAGAGAGAGAAGAAGGGAAGAAAGGGAGAGAAGAAAAGGGGAAGAAGGAAAGAAGAGAAAAGGAAGAAAAAGGAAGGGAGCAAAGGAGAGAGAAAGAAGAGAGGGAGAGAAGAAGGGAAGAAAGGGAGAGAGGAGAGAAGGAAGGGAGGAAAGAAGGGTAAATAGGGGAAGGAGGGAAGAAAAGAAAGAGGAAGAAGGAAGAAGAGAGAAAGAAGGAAGAGAAGGAGGGAAGGGAGAGAAGAAAAAGGGAAGGAGGAAGGAAAAGAGAAAAAAGAAGAAGAGAAATGAGAAGGAAGAAAAGAATAAAGGAAGGGGAGAAGAGACGGAAGGAAAGGAGAAAAGAGAGGAAGAGGAGAAAGAAGGGAGAGAAACAAGAAAGGAGAAGGAAGAAAGAAAGGAAGATAAAGAAGGGAAAAGGAAGGGAGAGAGGGAAGAAGGAAAGAAGAAAAAGGAAGGAAGGAAACCACCATTTATTAAATGACTGAGATGTGCCAGCCATTATGCTAAGCCCTTTACAAATACTATCTCATGTAATCTTTAAAATAACTCTGGAAAGTCGGTGCTATTATTCTCCTCATTTTACAGGTCAGGAAACTGAGGCAGTGTGAAGCATCTTGTCCAACTAGTGTCTGCATGTGGTTCTGAACTCAAGTCTTCATCTTGAAGCAGGAGTTCTTCATCTTTTCTGTGTGTGTCGTAGACCCCTTTGGCATTCTGGTGAAGCCTGTAGACCCTTCTCAGCGTAATGTTTTTAAGAATATAAAATAAAACGGTTAAAATTAAAAGGGAAACAAAAATGTAATGAACCAATTTTATTGAAAATAGTTATCAAAATATTTTAAAACAAAGATAAATTTACAGATGCCAGATTAAGAACCCTTGTTTTAGGGAGTTGCTTAGAGCACCAAGGAATTAAATGAATGACAAGGATTACACTCAGTATGTAGGTGGCAGAGGCAAGAATTGAACCCCAATATTCTTGCTTCCAAGAAAGATTGCAAACCATTCTTTAGTGCTTCGTCCCACATAACATAATCAGATGATCACTTGTATGATCACAGCTGATAGCAGATAACAGAGAATTTAAGGGCCTGCTATATGCCAGGAACTATAACAAGCGGTAGGAATGTAAAAGCAAGTAAGCAAGACAGTCCCTGACCTACAGGAGCTTACATTCTAATAGGGAAGGACAGATAATGAGGAGGTAGGAAAAGGTGGAGATGGGGAATGGCCATGTAGTATGAGGTGGCCAGGCAAAATCCCACCTTTCAGAACCCACAGTTCCTTGGCAATGCATAGAACACCAGACTTGGAGGTAGGAAGACTTGAGTTAAATCCTTCCCCAGGCATTTAGCTCTGTGTCCCAGGGCAAATCACTTAATATCTCTCACCTTCAGTTTTCCAATCTGTAAAATGGTAATAATTATAGCACCTACCTCACGGAGTTGTTCTGAGGATCGAATGAGTGCTTTGCAAGCTTTAGTTTGCTAGGTAAATGCTAGCTATTACCAGTAAATTTATTTACTCAGTGCCATAACAAATAAAATTCCAAAGGCTTACCTATACTCCTGGAAGAATAATAACAATTCATCTGAATGAATAAAAGGTCAAAAATCTTAAGGAAAATAATTTCTTAAAAAGTGGGAAGGGGGCCTACCAATAGCAAACTATCACTATAGTATACTGCACTGATACACTACAAAGCATATAGTATAGTATAGTATAGTATACTACAAAGCAATAATCATCAAACCTATGTGGTACAGATGTGGATATAAACAGTGCCCTAAACATTAAAAATAATATTAAGGGTTGCTTTTCCTTAAGATCTTCTTTCCCTAATTTCCCATCCTAGTAGTATCCTAGTTCCTGTCTGTTCACCCACTCTCTCTGCCTGAGTGAGGAACCCAGTGACACCGAGGTTGATTTTCTCGGCTCACCACCCACATCCCCCTCTGGCTCCTACATCACTGCAGAGGAGGGCAGCTGGGCCTCTTCCAGCAGCTTTAGCACATCCCTATCATGCTTCCCCAACCTGCTTATGGAGACTGAGGGGCTGGACTCTGCTGAGAATGGAGACTTCTCCCTCCTCTGCTCCAATGAGGAAGGTGGTCAAGAGAGTCCCCGTGGTGGGGCCTCTGACTTGGATGACACGGAACTGCTGCCTGTGAGGCCTTGGGACCATCTCTCCTCAGAGTCGAGTCCGTCTAGGGACAGCAGCTCCTCCTGGAGCCCAGGAAGAAGGGGGGATGCCTTCCTGGATGTTGGCTTTCCTGGTGGCACGATCCCATGATCCCAGCCAGCCTGCTACCTTTCAGAGGCAGTCTGATCTTCGCTGTGGAGATCATTCTGTTGCCCCAGGAGGAAGCTCAGAGCAGAGATAGTGAAGGTGAGGATGACAGCGCCTCCGCCTCCTTCCTGCAGTCCCTGTCAGAGACGTCCATCAACGAGGGTGTGGACGAGGCCTTCGCCTTCCAAGATGACACCTCAGCTGCCTCTTCAGACTCTGACTTGGTTTCCTATGCCGGAGAGGAGGATGAGAGGCTCTATAGTGAAGAGTCCCATGCCCAGCTTCCACTCCCCCTCTGGCTGTGTTCCCCAGAGTCTGGAGATAGCATAGCTGAGGAAGAGGAAGTCACATCTGCACAGCTCCCAGCCTGGTACACAGGGCTCAGCTTGGAGGTGTAGCCTGCTGCCATGGCATCACACCCTCCATCCCTACAAGAAACAGGTCTAGAGCCTACTGTGGTGCCAACGTCCCAGACGATACAAGAAGTAGTAGACCTAGAAGAATGCATTGCTGTGTCAGTGATGCCTCAGACCCTACAAGAAGCAGCAGGCCTAGAACCCATTTCCATGAAGATGTCTCAGGCCATACCTGAAGCAGCAGATCGAGAACTCATTGCCACAAAGATATCCCAGACCCTACAAGAAGTGGCAGATCTAGAACCCATTGCTGAGTCAGTGTCCCCTCAGAACCTACAAGAAACAACAAACCTAGAACCCACTGCCACAAAGACATCCCAGGTCCTACAAGCAGCAGCAGACCTAGAATCCATTGCCATGGAGACATCTTGGACCCTACAAAACAAAGCAGGCCTAGAACCCATTTCCATGAAGACATTGCAGACCCTACAAGAAAGAGTGGGCTTAGAACCCATTGCCATAATGACATCTCAGATGATACAAGAAGCAATAGGTCTAGAACCCATTACCCTGAAATCTCAGTACGAGAAGCAGACTTAGGCCCCATTGCTATGGCAGTGATCCCTCAGATCCTACAAGAAGTAAATCTAGAACCCAGTGATGTGATGTCTCAGCCATTACAAGAAGAAAACCTAGAAACTATTATTGCAGTAGTGACCTCCCAGACTCCACAAGAAGAAGTGGGCTTCACACTAGGCCTGACACCTATTACCATGGAGATGTTTCAGGCTGACAGGACCCAGGTAACACCAGAGACCCTCCCTGCCAGGGGGCAGGAGGAGAAAGAGAAACAACAGTGCCCCCAGGATGAAGGAGAGCCATCTCCAGCTGAAGGGCTGGACTTATGGGAGGGCCTTGTGGCCTGTTTGAATACAGATGAGGAAGATGAACCATTGTCCCTCCAGAGAGAAGCTCTGCCGGAGGCTTGAGAGTTGGCAGATAACCAAGATGTTGAGAGGCAGGAGGGGCTAGCTGGTGAGGATGAAGGCTTGAACCATCTGGCTGAGCAAAGTTATGTAGTCATTTCCAGAAGCTCTGAGGATTCTCTGTCAAGGGATGTCCATGGGGAAGGGTGCTCCCCTGTCTCACTGGAGTGTTCCCTTCAGTGGCCTCCATGCCATCTGGAAGAGGAACCAGATTTGGAAAATGAGGGCCCTGTTGGTGAGAACGAGAGCTCAGAACAGCATTCGGTCTCTCCCACAAAGATGGACCTCGTGTCAGGGTCACTGGATGCTATCCAATCCTCTAAGGAGACTGGAACTGCAGGACCCAGTTCTGGACCTAGTCTGGAACAAACAGATGTCCTGGGGAAGGAGTTACCAGGAGAGGTTGAATTTAATCTGGAGGAAAAGTGCCCAGAGGAGCCAGCTCAGAAGCCTTTACCCAGTGATGAAATCCCAGAACCCAGTGAAGCCCTTGAGCCTGTGCTCAGAGCAAAGGAAGGTTCCCCAGGGTCCCCAGTGTTGCCTGAGGACCCCCAGATAAAGGCTAACTTGAGGTGAGACACTGAACAGGTGTCCTTCCTCAGGCCAGAAGAGGAGGTGCCCAGTTCCTAATAATTTTCAATGCAATTTTATATGTAAAATATTTAATCTAATTTTTGAAACTTATTAGAAATATTTGGAGGCCAATTATATACATTTTAATATTCTAGTTCTTAGAGAAAACAGTCTGATCGTGTTTTCTCAAAGTTTACTGCTCCAGTTGAAAAAAAACTTTTACATCTTTGTCTTATTAGATTTTTGCATCTTTATGATTCTTCCCTTAGGAAGATGTCATCCCTATGTCATAACCACTAGTGAGGGGGTGGCAAACACAAGAACTCATTTACTTAGCTGCTTAGGATATAAAATTGCCTCCCAGTTAATAGTGAAAACAGTAAGACCTTTCCTACTTGCCATCCTATTATAGTAGTGCAGAGGTGTTGTGGCAATAACAGCAATAAAAAAGTTTATTAGGCTTTTTAAAAAAATCACTTTTCTTCTTTTTTTTCTCCAGTGTAAACTCAATTAAAAAATCAATATAAAAATCATATAAAAATCTATCATTTTCTTTCCAGAATTGCTAATGATCTCTTAGTTGCCAAATCTAATGGCCTTTTCTTAATCCTCATTCTCCTTGTCCTCTCTGTACTGTTAATCACTCTCTCCTCCCTGATTTTTTCTTCTCTAGGTTCTCTCCTGATTCCTCCTACCTCACTGACCATTCCTCTGTCTCCCTTGCTGGATCCAGTGCTCCAGATCACTCTCTCTAACTATAGGTGTCCGTAAGGGTTTGGTCCTGGGTCTTCTTTTCTTGTCACTCTATACTACTTTACTTGGTGAGCTCTTCAGCTCCCATGGATTTAATTACCATCTTTATACTGCTGATTCTCAGATCTTCCTTTCTTCCACCAATCTCTTTGCTGATCCCCTGTCTCTCATCTCTAACTGCCTTTCAGACACCTGGAACTGGATGTCTAGTAGACTTCTTAAACTCAACATGTCCAGAACCGAACTCCCTTTCTTATTTACCTATTATTATAGAGGGTAATACCATCCTCCCAGTTTCTCAGGCTCACAACTTAGGTGTCCTCCTCAACTCCTCACCATCTGTCACTTAACACCCTTATTTAGTCTGTTGCCCAGGCCTCCTCTGCAATATCTCTTAAATGCACCTTCCCTCCTCTGACCTTGCCACCACTCTGGAGCAGGTCCTCATCATTTCACGCCTGGATTATTCTGGATTATTGCAACAGCCTGCTAGTGGGTCTGCCTGCCTCACATTTCTCCCAGTTCCCTGTTCTGTTCAGTCACTAAAGTGATTTTCCTAAAATGTGAATCTAATCATGTCACCCCTCTATTCAGTAAACCGTAGTGGCTCCCTGTTGCCTCTAGCCTCAAATACAGAATAACCTATTTGCCGTGCAACACCCTTCCTAACCTAACCCCCTCCTACCTTCCTAGTCTTCTCATACCTTACTCCTCAATTTGTACTCTTCATTTCAGTGACACTGGCCTCTTGGCCACAAATAAGACACTTTATTTCTTGGCTCTGAGCATTCTCTCTGGGTATTTCCTATGTCTGAAATGCCCTCCTTCCTCATCTCCACCTACTGGCTTCCTTTAAGTCCCACCTAAAATCCTATCTTCTACAGCCTTTCACAACCCTTATTCATTCTAATGCCTTCCCACTTTGAAGTCTTAATTTCCTATTTTTCCACATATAGTTTATTTGTACATATTTGCTTATTTGTTTTCTCCCCCGTTAGACTTTGAGCTGTGAGCTCTTTAAGGGCAGGGACTGTCTTTTGACTCATTTTGTGTCCCCAGTGCTTAGCCTAGTGTCTAGAACATAGTAGGTGCTTAATAAATCTTTATTCACTGACTGACTACTCAATAAAAAAAAAGTCAATGGTTGGAGAGATGAGACCTCATCTCTCATCAAGTGGGGAAATGTGAGAGGAGGCAGAAAGTTGGTATCGTTGACTGAAACTTCCTTGGAGGTGAGAACCTCAGACCATTCAGAAAAGCCTTTTTACTCAGCCCAGGCTCCACAACCAGGGACCTCAACTTTGACCAGTCATCAAATGAGAACAGATATGTAGAATGCTTCCAAAACCTAGATGTACTAATTAAATATCAGTTATTACTATTACACCATGGAAGCAAGTCTATATATACTGTGGGCCACAGACCTCAAAACTACTTTTAAAATAAACTGAAGAGAGCTGATTCAGAGGGCTTCAAGGAGGCCACTATGTACCCATTCTTCTTAGTCCCATTTAGAATTTATATACCCATTTAGAATTCTCCCTATATTATTGTTGAAGTTTTTTTTCTCTTTTTAAATACTATAATCTCCATTAAGTCAGATGGGAAGATCCAATAGATTTTATTCTGACATCTTCCCGAGGGTTTGAGCCTTACATAATACTAAATATAGTAATATGGTACTATCATAATAATATATCATAATATAATATATTTATTGTTATAATAATAAAATACACAAAACCCTTCTACCATCTTGGTCTGTCCCCCAGTGACCTTACATATCTAAACACACCTGAAAATCAGAAAAAAGGGAGGGAAAACTCCTTTGAAGAAGTGCCAATTAAAGCAATTCTCAGATTCCTTCTCACATCTATTGGAAAAGATGACAAAAGATGAAAATAGCCAATGTTGGGAAGGCTATGAAAAGACCGATACACTAATGCACCATTAGTAGACCCTTAAATTGGTCCCGTTCTTCTGCAAAACAACTCAGACTTACAGTAAAATCACTAAATGATACATTCTCTTTGACCTAGCAATACAACTAGGAGATCAAAATGCTAGGGAAAGATCCCATAATTCCATACATATTTATACCACTCCCTTTTGTAGTAACAAAAAACTGGAAGTGAATGCCCATTAACTGGTAAATGGCAGAACGAATTGTAGTATGTGAATATAATGGAATATTACCGCACTATAAGAACAGACAAATCTAAAGTATTCAGAAACTTGGAAAGATATAAATTGGTGCTGACTGAAGTTAAGAAGAATGAGGGGGACATTTTACACACTGACAACAGCAGTGTAAAGAAAAAAATGGAAAAAATTTGGAAATTCTAATCAATACAATGATTAACTTTGACTTAAGACAGCTGAAAATAAAGCAGCTCCATCCTACTTCTAAAGACTCTGAAGGTCAAGAGTTTTTACCTGTTTTGTGTCATGGACCTCTTTAGCCATTAGGTGAAGCCTAGGGAGCCTTTCTCTGATATTTTTATATGTATAAAATAAAATACATAGAATTACAAAGGAAACCAATTCTGTTGAAACACAATGATCTAAATATCTTTTAAAAGTTCATGGACCCTTGCAGTCTAGACAGAAAAACAACAATATATGGGTTTGGAATGAGGTGTACATTTTCAGACATGGCCAACATTGTGATTTGTTTTATTTAAGTGAACTTAGGTGACATGAGGTGGTGAGGAGGAATGATTTTTTTAAAAAGGATCAGTAAAAACGTTTTAAAAAATAACTCAGAACAGCAATTAACTGCAGTGTCTTAACCATAGTACCTCCAACAATTATCATTTTCTTTTTTTTGGTCAGTTTTTGTTTTTTTGAGGATATGTTCCATATTTTATTTACATTTTACTATTAACTTGACTTTCAGAATAACATCTACCAATTTCTTTGTTGTTGTTGTTTTTCACTTAAACTTAAATTCTTAGTTTATCAGAACAAAGACTATAAACAAATATTTACTATGTCTATTTCATGTAACATGAAAGGAGCTGCCTTAAAACAGAAATCCATTCCACCCCTTAATTCCATTTTTATAAATACAGGTATAAAAACAATCTCAAACATGCTTTTTTTGTTACTACTATTAATACCCACACATCTTCAAAAATTAAACAGAATTAGCAACATTATTTATTGTACCTGCTATTTTAAACAGTTTAAATCAAACCTCTTCCACTAAGCAAGATGGAGAAAGCAAGCCATTTATAATTTTTCTTCTTGAGAAATTAGATTTCTGAAACATTATTTCACAGCAATCTGACATTTCTTGTCACACTTTTATCTTATAAAATCTGAATTCTATTTGGAGTACTCATGAGTTTATGCTTAAATGATAGTGCCTCGATAAGAGGGGCAAAAATTGTGCTTCATTTTTCTTCCAACTGGGCATGAAAACATAATGAGTGTACATATATTAAATATATTCTTACAGATGTTCAAGTCAAATATACCAGATAAAACTCTTAATGTGTAGGCTTTGCATTTTGAGAATTAGTCATTAAGACATTAACATGAGTAGAAAGTTGTTGGCTCTAATAAATTTGAGATCTGTTAAAATTACTTGCTACATGTTTGTCCTTCTGAAGGATGTGGCAACTTCATATTTTCTTTGGACATCATTTGTCTAACTTAAGTGCTATAAGAATTTTTCCATTTTTCCATCACTTGTCTTCTCTTAACGTATCCCTTATTCCACTGGAATTATTTGTCCCATTCATATTACTTTTTGTTAAAAGACTAGCTTTGGGAGGTGCTTAGGAATGCCACATTCAACTTATAGATTGTATATTCTGTTTTCATAATTTGTCCTTAACGTGCCTGTCCCCCTACTAAGTATTATATCTTCATTATCTTCAAGTCCCTTGCCAACCTTACCTTGACCTACTTCTTTATGGCCCTCTTCAAATTCTTCTAATGAGTGGAACTTTAACTCCCTTAAAGACTGCCATCTTCAGCAGTCCTGAACTTTCCTTTTTGTCATCTTGTAATGCAAATGGGAATTTGAAGATCTTTCCTGCCCCTTAATAGGCCTAGGGGGAATTCGAAGACCTCCTCTGCTTTGAAAGAAAACTCCAGCCCCCTAATAGGCTGAATGTAATCACATGGAGCCTGTGGTGGGAGGAGTTTGCTAAAGGATAGCACAGAGCCCACAGGAAGCTGGGAGTCAGAGCTAGACTAGATGACTGGGGGAGAGGATACTCAGCCAAGGGGTCAGAGAGGCACATGAGTAAATATTGATCTAATAATTGTTTTGTGAAAAGGCTAAAGGATGCTGTGGCTTTCTGTGTTGTTATAAACTATTAACTTCTTTACTATTTTGATGGAATCGGTTTACTGGTTTTGGGATTTGGTTTTCTGGTGTCTAAATAAATGCTTTGCTTCTGTCCTCTATATGGAGAATTTGTTGTATTTTGTGATCAAGCACCACGCGGGAATATTTATAGTCACAGTCTTTATCGTGATCACAGGTGCTGTAAATATTGAATTGGCACTACACATCTTTACCAATCTTTGGGGAATGAGGTGCAATGTGAGAGTTGTCTTAATTTGCATTTTTAAGTGATTTGGAGCATTTTTTCATATGACTCTTGGTAGCTTAGATTTTTTTCCTTTGAGAACTGCCTGTTCCTGTTCTTTAATAATTTTTGTATTGGGATGTCTCTTGTTGTTATATATTTGAGTCATTTTCCTATATAACTTGGATGTTGGACCTTTCTCTGAGAAATTTGCTGCAAAGATTTTCCCCAATTAATTTTTAATTGTAATTACAATTATAATTAATTTGTAAATTATAATTTGTAACATTATTATACTGGCATTACCTAACTAGGAGGAATTAATATTAGATCTATATTTCTATAAAGAGTGTTTTGTAGTAGTCATATGTGTATCTTGGTAGGTAGATTCCCACACATTCTGTAGTTATTTCAAATTGAATTTCGATTTTGACATTTAGTTGGAGTTTTTTGATTTGCTGTTTTTCAAGATTTTTTTTAGTTGCATGTCTAATTTATTGATCAGTTCTTTACCTTTTTTGTTGATGAAATCAGTTAAAGATACTGATTTTACCCTAAGTATTCCTTTGTCTGTATCTTAGAAGTCTTGGTATTTTGTCTCATTGTTGTCATTATCTTTGAAGAAATTATCCATTGTTACTGTGATTTGTTCTTTGAACAAGTTTAGAATTAACTTATTTATCTCTATTCAAATTTCAGTTATTTCTTCAAAGAACCTTTGATATTACAATTTTCATTGTATTATAGTCAATAAAGCATATGTTTAATATTTCTGCTTTTCTGCAATTGTTTATGAAGCTTTTATGTCCCAGAAAATGTTCAATTTTTGTAAAGGTGTCATGCACAGATGAGTGATATATATTCTACTTTTTGTTCCTATTTGGTATTCTCCAGATATATGTTTAACTTTTCCGTAATTGTCTTCATTTCTTTGACTTATTTCTTGCTTATCTTTTTATTAGTTGTGAAGTTGTACATTGAAATCTCCCTATTTCAGTTTCTTATAATTTGATTAACTTTTTCCTTTATGTAATGAGGTGCTATGCCATGTGGTACATATGTTTTAAAGAGTGATATTAATTAATTGTCTATGGTACCTGTGATCATAATCTTATTTCCCTGTTAATCTCTCTTAATCAAACCTATTTGTGCTCTTCCCTTGCCTGACATAATGATTGGTACCCTTGCTTTTTTAAAAACTCTTTTTCTTTGTTCATCTCAGACATAGTAGACTTTACTCTAGTCCTTTAACTCTTTGTAAATTTTTATGTTTCAAGTATGTTTTTTGTGAAAAAAAATTGTTGGATTCTGCTTTTTAATTCATTCTGCTGCCCTTTTCTGTTTTTTTTTGTTATTTCATACCATTCACATTCACAGGTATGATAATTGTATATATCTCTTCATCATATTCCCTTATACTTTTTCCTTTCTTTAACCTATCTCATTACAAAGAGGAAGAAAGGGGTGGAAAATGGAATAGTCTTCCTCTTCTCCAATACGCCTCTTTCCTTCCCCTTGCCCAGATCTGCATCATAGGTTCTTAGCTCTCTTTCTTTTCTTTGTACTTCTTTTTCATGATTCACTCTTTGAAGTTGGAGTTGTTTTACTTTAATCTGTTCCTTCTATGGGTCTGCCATCCTTCTTAACTCCCCTTTTCCTGATTCATGGATGTTTCCCTGTTGAGTTTAATGTATTTTTACACCCAACTGGTGCGTGCGTGTGTGTGTGTGTGTGTGTGTGTGTGTGTGTGTGTGTAAAACCTTCCTTTGTCCACTTCAGATTAGAGCAGACTCTACTTGATGCTTGCTCCCTTTTTCCATGTGGGGAGACCCCTCTTCCTGTATACCTTCATCATGAAGGATTTAAATTGTGCTACTTTCTTTTGCTTTTCTTCTTTAGTCTATTTTTCCCTCTCTTTCTTATGACCATCAAAACTTTTAAGTGATTTAAGTGAACAAAACCACCTCAGACTTCTGTTTGTCATATTTAACTCCTTCTATTGCCCTTGAAGACATGAGAGTTCTGAAGGGACCCTCCTTTCTTCCTCCCCAATAAAATATAAGCATTTTGTCATCAGCTCGTGGTGCATTGGATAGAGTGCTGGATCTGAAGTCAAAAAGAACTGAGTTCAAATTCAACCTCAGACATTTATTGGCTGTGTGGCCCTGGCCAAGTCACTTACAGTTTGCCTCAATTTCCCCAACTGTAAAATGGCAATAATAACAGCTGTGTGAGGATCAAATGAGACATTTGTAAGCTGCTTAGTTAGCATAGTGCTAGTTCGTAATAGGTGCTGTATAAATACTTATTCCCTTCCCTTCCCCTCACTTAAATCCTTCCAGTTGCTTTTATCTATTTACTTTTCCCAGTTTCTCTTGACTTTGCATTTTGAAGTTTCTACTCAGTTGTGGGTTTTTCATCAGGGCTGCTTGAAAGTCTTCTATTCCGTGAGAGCTCCTTTTTCCCCGCTCTAGGATTGTATTCAGTCTTGCCAAGTGAGTTATTCTTGGTTTTAAGCCGTTATCTTTTGCCTTTTGGAATGGCAGCTCCTGAGATCTCTTCTTTATAGTAGTACATGCCCAGTCTTCTGTGATCCTTACTGTATGTAGTTTATTGTTCTTGGAATTTGAACTCTTTCTTTTTGGCTGCCTGTAGTATTTTTTTTCCCTTTGACCTAGAAGCCCAGGATTTTGGCTCTGACCTTTCTTGCAGTTCTCATTTTTAGGATTTCTAAGTGGAAATGTCTAGTTAGATTTTCCTTTTGATTTCTTGTTTTAATTGATATGGGAAGTCTTTAGTTCTGATTATTTTTTAAGTATTTAGGTGGGGTTTTTTGCTTTGTTTTGTTCTTATTCATGGTTTTCAGGAAGTCTGCTAGATGATTCTTAAATTTATGTCCTTAATTTGTTTTCCAGGTTAATTATTTTTTATAGTGGATAGAATGAAATCTGGAATAAGATTCTCTTTTTTATAAAAGTAGGCTAGCACTAAGTAGCAGTGTGTTACTTAACTCTTACATCAGAAAAACATTTCCATGAACAGTGTATGTAATAAAACCTTGGCCTGAACTTGCAGCAAAGGGTCTTAGCTCCTCTGCTTAATAGAAGTTGAATGGAAGGTCTACTTGTCATTTCACACCATCCATCATTTGGGAAAGGACATGTCTCTTGACCACAGATCTATGTTCACAACCCTTGTATAATAAGACAGAAGGGGAAATATGATAACTAATTGCACATTGTATATTCAGTATTTTCTTTCTAAAAGCCAAATCACATTTCATACCAACAAGCAGCCTGACTTGCACAAATTTTTTTTAAAAATAGCAGGCTTCCGTAAGCCTGCAACTGAGGCTATGATCTTTAAATTAGATTTGTCTATGTCATTGATCCCAACATTATTAATGTCATGGCTCTCTTTATGGTTATCCATCTCAGTCACTATTACCAAAGTCCAAGCAAAGTCTTTGTCCCCGGGCTCAGATCCCACTTCTGTCAGCTCTTGTCCAGTTGAGTACAGTGGAGTTATATCTGACTTTGGCTGAAACTCAGATGTATCATTAATTTTCATAAGATATTTCATGTTCCATCTAGACACTTTTCCATTTTCATGATGACACCCTCTGCCAGGGGTTACAGGATTCTTATGCTCTTGTTCCAGGTACATTTCACCTTTTTGAGCTAAATTGTGCTTTTTTCTTTTAGTCATATGAGACTTAATTTGACTTTGCATTTTGTGGGTTATATTTTTAATGGCCTGTTTTAATGCCATGTATGATTGTGGGCCTGTTTTTTATTCATAGTGGGCTCTTTATTTGCATATATTTCTATCTATGTAATTTATTTCCCATGAGCAGTTTTTCAGGAGTACATTCAGTGCATCCTAATGGTACTATGCTATAAGCCACTTTAGCATGCTCTAGAATCAAAGGATTATATAACAGTTTAGAGGCAGACAGGATCTTGGAGATTATCTACTCCATCTGTGGAAAAATGAGACCGAGAGAGGCTATGTGACTTACTAGTTAATGCTAGTTAGACAGGTAGTTAGTGCAGATGCTCCAAGTCTGCAACCACAACACTTACATTACATTTTTGCCTACCTTCTCTGGACACATGATTTCAGGACAGTCTTTTTAAAAAAATAATATTTAATTTTCCCCCAATTACATGTAAAAACAATTTTAACATTCATTTTTTAAAATTCTGAGGTCCAAATTCTCGTTCTTCCTCCTTCCTCATTCCTGCACCACCTTAAGCAGTTTGACATGGGTTATACATGTGCAATCATGCAAAACATATTCCCATGTTAGTCATGTTGTAAAAGAAGACATAGATCAAAAGAAAAAAAAAACCACCATGAAAAAAAGAAAGTGAGAAATACCATGCTTCAATTTGCATTCAGACTCTATCAGTTCTTTCTCTGGATACAGAAAGTATTTTCCACCATGAATCCCTTGGATTTGTCTCGGATCATTGTATTGCTGAGAATAGCTAAGTCATTTGCAGTTGATCATTATGCAATATTGCTGTTACTGTGTATAGTGTTCTGGTTCTGCTCACTTTGCATCAGTTCTTCTAGGTCTTTACAAGTTTTTCTGAAACCATCCTGCTCATCATTTCTTATAAACCAATAATATTCCATTAAAATCATATACTATATATAACTTGTTTGGCCATTCCCCAATTGATGGGCATCCCTTCTATTTCCAATTTCTTTGTCATTACAAAAAGAGCCACTATAAATATTTTTGTACATGTAGATTCTTTTCCTCTTTTTTTTTTTTTTTAATCTCTTTACGATACAAACCTATTAGTGGGTATTACTGGAGTGTACAGAGTTTCCTTTAGGCATAGTTCCAAATTGCAACAATGCCCTAGCATTTCAATTTTCCTATATTCCTCCAATATTTATCATTTTCCTTTTCTGTCATATTAGCCAGTCTGATAGGTGTGAGGTAGTATTCCAGAGTTGTTTCAATTTGCATTTCTCCAATCAGTAGTGATTTAGAGCACTTTTTCATATGATGGTAGATAGCTTTGATTACTTTGCCTGAGAACTGCCTGTTCATATTCTTTGACCATTTATCAGTTGGGGGGGGGGGGGGTGGAGAAAGAATGACTTGAATTCTTAGAAATTTGACCCAGTTCTAAGAGAAACGAGGCCTTTGTCAGAGATACTTGCTGTAAAAATTGTTTCCCAGCTTTTGATTTCAGGGTATTATTGAGTACAATTTATTCTGTAGGAACTGAGGGCTCATCAGATTACTTATTACTTGATAGACATTTGCCATTCATGACCTATGATGTACTTTTTGAATCATATAGATTGTGTGTCTGCTGCATTTTGCTACTTGTTATGAGCACTGCCTCATCCATACTGCCTGTTAATGGCAATACAAAAACCCCTTTGGAATTGGAGTAAGTTTAAGACTAGGTTGAGCATTTGTGCTCTGGTGCTTTGAATTATAAACTTTGACTTAGTATTGGTGAAATGCTGTGGTCCTTTTCTGTGCATGTGAGATCTCGTGCTTTTGAGTTACGTACCTTGCTTAATGATTCACGTACCTTGCTTAATGATTCACATAGACATATTTAAAACGTTTGGGGGAAAATTTAGCAGGCCCTTAATTTATATGTATGCAGAAAGGGAATTAAGTTGAAATTTAAGAACTATTTGTGGTATAATGGATATAGTGCTAGGTTTTCTGCCAGGAAGACCTGAGTTCAAATTTTACTGTTGACACTAAATAGCTGTGTGATTCTGGGTAAGTCAGAGAATCCCTATATGCCTCTGGCAGTTCTCTAAGATTTGTTTATTAATTGATAGACATTTGTGATTTGCATCATAATTGAGATCTTCCAGGGGAGAGTGGGAGTTTCCCTAATGGATGAAAACATATTTGCATAAGTAAATAGAAAACATCCATTTGTTAATAACAATGAAATATCTGTTTCTGTTGAATGAAAGTTAAAGAACATCTTCAAGAATAATGGAAAACAATTAAAGAGATCTAGAAGCCGGTACATAAAAAACAACCTCAGAATATTTACCACCTGACCAGTCACTTTATTAGTTGTTCAGCCTTTGACCTGGACGCTGAAAATATGTAGTCAGAATACTTTTCTTGTTAGCATAAGAGTAAATCTTAGGCAATAATCAAGTGTTGCCTAAATACTAGCTTTTAAATTAGTTCTCTTTTAAATAGCCTTGGTTTAAAAATACGAAACAATAAATCAGGAAAGTATCATTAATCAATGTCTTGCATTATGGAACTTTGCATTTCCTTTGTGTAATTTATACAATTAATCTATCTGTTGCCAAGTAAAGTAATTCTTCCTGTTTGTGAGATTCAGCACGGAGATGAAAGTTGCCCTCACCTTGGGAACACTTACTGGTATTGGGTCTGATCCTGCTGTCCATTTGCCTTCTTATGGACTGCAGTAGCTGGCCCATTACTTTGTCATTTATAGTGCAATTTTCATTAGTGCTCACGCAGTAACCATTTAACAAGGTGAATTTACTTTGCTTTCGGTCCTCTCCTTGTTTGACGGTGATAATTGCTAGATTGTGCCATGCTAAAGTTACTCCCTTACTTATAACTGCAGGGATATAACTTGACTTCCCTGATACCTAGGTTTTACCCTGATAATTCTAGAATGAGGATCTGAATAGTATACATTTGGGAGGACTGGAAAAAACACTCCTTAGTGAAAATAGGGCAAGGCCAGAGATTGCTGTGAAGATCTGAATTCTAGAAAATAAACCAAGTCAGAAATCAAAGAATTTGGAGCTAGCAGGGATTTCAAAGATCATGTAGTGTAACTCTTTCCTTTTACAAATGAGGAAACTGAGGCCTAGAGAAAAGGTAAATGGTGTTACCAAGACCCAGCAGATTGTAGTCTGCGCAGCCAGGATTTGAACCTTAATTTCTTGATTATTTTTCTGATGAAAATGATACCAGTTTTACTCAAGTAAATATTTATACAACCATTTTGAATTTATATATCTATTTCAGTGGTTCATTTAAGGCACAATTCCACCATTTGCATGTATCTCTTTGTGCTAGCTTTTCCCAGTCAGTGCCTAGCAGAGTATCTGACACATAGTAAGTACTTCCTAAATGCTTGTTTGGATTGAATTTAAATTACCAGCTTAAAAATTACAATATAAAGTAAATTGTGTAATAAGTTTAATTACCTCAAAGTAATCCAGTGTAAAACAAGCTTATTTTTCAGATAAAGTGGCAAAAAAAAAGATAAAAGATCTAGAACCACTGAGACTAAAAGACTAAGATACGACAGGTAAGATTGTTAGTCTAAGCATGGTAGCCAGCTGTTCTTTATCTCCGCTGGGTCAGCAGCAAGAAGAAATAGACTTACCCTGCAATAAGAGGGACTTGGGGCAGATTTAAGAAAGAATTCCTGACAGTGAGGGTTTTGAAGAAGCCTTTGGAATCTTCCTCTCTGTAGCAATCTGAAGACAGCGTGAAGTTTATGTGGGATCTATTTGGTATAGCGCTGCTGAAAGCAGCGGGGCTGAATGAGTGTGTCCTCTTCCAAGTCCTGTCTAGTTGGAGGATTCCTTGATTCTACTAAGATTGTGAAACTTGCTTTGATTCAGAGGAAAAAACCAGATCACCCCTTCAGGCTAGCCAGTTAGCTGACAGATATTTATTTATTAGTCCCTCATTTGGTACTATTTGAGAGGCCACGTCGTTTATTTGACAGAATGTTAGACTTAGAGTAAGGAAGGCCTGGGTCCACATCCCTCTTCTCACACTCACTTTGAGACCCAAGTGAATGACCGTCCCTTATGGTCAGTTTTCTTAACTATAAAATGGAAATAGTAACATCCTCAGAACCTGCCTCATAGGATTGTTGTAAGCTTCAGAGGAGAAAGTTCTATATAAGGTGTGTAAATGCTGATTATTATTTATTGGGCATAGTAAAGGGAGTACCCACCTTTGCAGAGTTTACTACCTAGTTAATGTGATTAACTGTAGACTTTACAATTTCATGATTTCCTGCTACTTGCCTAGAATGTAGAGTTTAAAAAGAAACAACAATAACAACTAGAAAATCTAGGATTTTTAACTTCCAAAACTCTATATGCTTGCTACATAGCCTACGACAACTGGCACTTAACAGCCTTATTCCAGAGGAAAATGTTTAAGATTAATATGAATTCTGTGCCAGGTGCTACCAAGTACTACTACCTCCACATAACACATTGCCAGTATATTGAAGCCACCAGAGAATGCCACCAGAAAACCCTCTCCACTTCCACTAATGAAGAGATGTTGTGAGGTGTTCTCATGCCATTAACTCCAAAACCTTCTTCGGCCATAGGTTAATATATTAATGAGTACTGTGATTGTTCTCTTATATTAAGTAAATGCCTATGAATGATTGGGTGAGAAATCTCCGCCTTATTTTCTCCCATAGAGTTAATTAAGATTGATGAGAATAGATTACTGACTCCAAAATATTACAAGCTCTTATTCGTCTGCAGCTTGGATGAGTGCACATCCATTTCTGTGCTCCTATATAGAAACTCTTAAAATGATTCTGGGCTAAAAAACACATTAAATCATCAATTTAATTACATTGAAACTGCACACTAGGCTTCTGTCACTAATCTAGTTTAGTTTAATCTTGGCATCTCAGTCTCATCCATTATTTTACTTATACAGAGGCTTTTTTAGTCAATTGGATATAATCTGTAATATTTAAGGCATATGTATATTTTCTGTAGAGCCCCTAAGACCATGACCGAAGAGAAAGAATTATGATGATGCCTTAGTTAATATACATTTCACCGTTACATACAAATGTAATTTTTTCATATTGAATGATTTGATTTCACTTTCTTGGCACATTTGGGTCCTTTCACTTTAACTAAAGTGTTTGAATGAGACCATTATTTTGGATTTTATTATGAATCTTAAATCCCTATGTTTAGATTTTTTTTTTTAAATAAAAAAATATACATTGAATTCCTATTCCTACTAAAGTTCCAAGTGCTGTGCTCAGCACTGGGGATGAATGGTAGCTAAGAAAGACAGTTTATGGTTAAGTTGACAATAGTTAATTTTTTGGGTAAATGAAAAGACTTTTAAAAGTTCTAAGTCCTAAAAGTTATAAGAATGTACCAGAGGGGCAGATTGCATGGCCCAGTCAGACATCTTTAGATTGTCAGAAGGCCAGATGATATTGGGATACTGTAGTATATATAAGCAGGGCAAATGGTAAAACCGGGAATTCCTTCAAAAGCAGTGTCAGGGCAGATGGCAAGGTTTGTTTCACAGTCTATTTTATTTTATTTTAAAATTAATTTATTTTTAGTTTTCAACATTCATTTCCACAAGATTTTGAGTTACAATTTTTTCTCCCCGTCCTTCCCCTACCCCCACCTCAAAATACCAAGCTTACTGAATACCCCTTCCCCCAATCTGTTCTCTCTTATATCCTCCCCCATTGCCCCCCCTAACTTTCTAGTACAGCAAGATGGATTTCTATACCCCGGTGCCTGAATATCTTATTTCCCAATTGCATGTAAAAAAACCAATTTTTTAAAAACTTTTTTTTTAAAACTTTGAGTTCCAGACTTTTTCCCTTCTTCCCTCCTCACCCACCCCCACTGGGAAGATAAGCAATTCAATATAGGTTGTACATGTGTAGTTACCCAAATCATTTCCATAGTAGTCATGTTGTGAAAGACTAACTCTGTTTCCCTCCATCCTATCTCACCCCCTACTTATTCCATTTTCTCCTTTGACTCTGTTCCTTTTCAAAAATGTTTCCTTCTAACTACCCTCTCCCCCAGTCTGCTCTCCCTTCTGTCATTCCCCCTCTTATCCCCTTTCCCCCTACTTTCCTGTAGGGTAAAATACCCAATTGAGTAT